>VMBQ01001578.1:152396-176487 GCA_007657795.1 Dreissena rostriformis
AACACCTTTCCATGCGCATATAATTTTTACCCCTGTGAACTTGAACTTGAGGTTAGTGTTCAGGTTTTGAAATCTGCGAACGCGATTCGAAAAAGGCTCACAACTACTGTGTCCCTTCAGATATTGCTTTCATATTTGGTATGCATGTGTATCTGGACAACACCTTTCCATGCGCATACAATTTTTGACCCCTGTGACCTTGAACTTGAGGTCAGCGTTCAGGTTTCGAAATCTGCGACCGCGATTCGAAAAAGGCTCATACCTACTGTGTCCCTTCAAATATTGCTTTCATATTTGGTACACATGTGTTTCTGGACAACACCTTTCCATGCGCATGAAATGTTTTAACTTTGAGTCCCCGTTCAGGTTTCGAAATCTGTGACCGTGATTCAAAAAAAGCTCATAATGTCTGTGTACCTTCAGATATTGCTTTCATATTTGGTACGCATGTGTATCTGGACAAGACCTTTCCATGTGCATAAAAGTTTTTACCCCTGTGACCTTGACCTTATTTTAGACTTAGATTTTTTTTAATGGGCCAATTTCTTGGTTAACCCATTACCATCAGGCGACACATCCAACTCGCGGAGTTCTAGTTAATGACTTTAAACAACGAATTAATTAATTTGATTTTGTGTTTTATAATTATTCATTTTAGTAACTTCTGGCTTACAAACATAACAGATGGTTTTTCCATGTTTGATATTTTGTGGTTTTAAATAGAGAGTATTTTCAGACTTATTTTGTCTATGAAATTTTGATAATAATATATATTTTTTGTCTACATGTTGTTGTTTTTTTTAGCAAATAATGTCTTATTTTGAAGTATTTATTATATGACTTAAGCACCAATTTTGAAGTATGTCAATTTGTGCTGCACTATTCTATATAAAGGAAACTTTCATTAGCCAATCTGTGAACATGTCTCTTTAAAATTGAAATGAGATGCAGCACTCAGTTTTCTTATTATGAACACATTCCAGAATAAATGTCTGTGTAACATCTTCATGTAGTGTATATAGTCTGTTCTATTCTTCACCAGTACATGTATTATAGTACTTCTCTGATTTATCAGGAATGCCTCATTTGTAAACATCGCATCATGCAAAAATGGGTCTTATGCCATATGTGGCCAGCTTAGCACCAGACCAGCCTGCGCATTTGCACAGGCTGATGAGGAGCTACGTGTTCATTATTTATTCCCTGAAACGTTGTGTGACTTTATTGCAGTCAGGGTAGCTCCTGAACAGAATACGCACAAGACCCATTTTCACCATGACGCGGTTCATCATAGATCAGTGCAACTTGTATCACTGTATTTGGATTTTGTTATATTTCTTAGAGGATTGTATAAGTGTTATTTCTAGTATAGAAGTTATGATCTGTTTATTCACTTACATGATGATAAGAGAGCGGTGACATTTATTTACAAGATTGTAATAAAACAAAAGTTGCTCAAGATAGATAACACAATTAACAGTTTTGAGTTATCATTACATTGCTTTTAATATTGTATTCAATGTTTACCTACCATCCAGACTAGAATTTTGTACCAAACAAAGAACTGGACATTGAGCGTTCGAATATCAAAAGAGTGGAATGCTAGCTGCTTATTGTCCCCTACCGGTTTCACGGGAGGGGACTTATGGTTTGCGCTCTGTCAGTCTGTCTGTCTGTCAGTCAGTCTGTAACAATTTTCTGGATCCTCCATTAACTTAAAAAGTTCTTCATATTTTTTCCTGAAACTTGAAACATGGATAGATGGCAATATGAACATTATTCACGTCATTTCATTTTGTTCCTACGTCAACAATTCTGGTTGCTTTGGCAACAAAAATAATAAATCTGACAATGGTGGAGCCGGTAGGGGACATAATTGCTTGGCAATAGTCTTGTTCTACAATTGAATAATGTATCATGTATGTGTGTGTGTATTGCAGATTGTACTTGTGTTTGTTGCATTCTATTATTGGACTTGCGAAGTGCTTTACCAAAAGATATTACAGTTCTAACTTGTAACATTCCGTCATTATATGTATTTTCTTGCAGGGATATAGACTCTTTGTTATTGTCACAAATATTTGAAAATTGCATGTTGTCTGGTTATAATATTTAAAAAAAAAATTGTCCGGCCAAAAGGTGACTTAGGTCAAGGGCATAATTTAAGGTCCAATAAAAAATATAACCCCTACCACTTTGTCCGCATAGTTTTATTGTAAAAAAGCTTGACATTCGTGACCCGCATAGTTTTATTGTAAAATAGCTTGACATTCGTGACCTTGTCAAATAGAGAGAGGCACTCGAGAACCATGTCCACATGTCAAGGTCACAATTCAATGTCATCGGTCACAAGTAAGTAAGCAATGACAGGTTGTCCATGTTGTAGTCTTATTGTAGGACATGTTGTAGGTGTTATTAATATAACGTAAGGCGTATGTCAAGTGTACGACATACTATGAAGCATAATCATATAAACACAAGATTAACAGTAGAGACAACTCTTACGGATCTAGTATTCAGTATAACACAGTAATGTCCCTTTTACATATTTCTTGACAATATGTAACAGTATCTTAACTTCAAATATGATTATTCTGTGAAAATGTCATTCCTGTTGAGAAGATGTGTTAAAACAAAAAGTTGGACTCGGACATCGGAAAGTGCTAAAAAGATCGGTTTTCGATATCTCAACAACCATAAATCCCATTGTGTTGCGATTTGAACTGGAATAATATATATCTAAGAGAAACACTTATTACCGTCTTAATTGCAAATGAAAGATACGCGGCAATGTATTTTTTTATCAAAAGAAAACGTAACTTCAAACTAATATGGTACATATGAAGTATGCTACTTACAAAATTTGCTTATGATTGCATCGTATAAAATATTCGCCGTTGTCATGTTTAGATCATCTTAAATCATTCAGGTATATAGTTATATAACACTTGTATAAGACATATCAGCAATTATCATTTCAATTGTAACTCGGGTTTAATCAGCGTTGACCTTAAGTCCTACTTAAGTCATATCTCCAACTATCGTTGGAACATCACGCGACTTTTACCCAAAGATATCATCTCATCACATCAACCGGTCTGCACGGTAATAGTCTGCAAACATTTGCGGTTTCGCTCTCCAGCTGGTGTTCTTGCTGCGTTCGACTATCAAAATGCGCGTGTTCCTTCTTCTGGTTGCCGTGGCAACGTGCTTCGCCCTTCCAAATGTTTATGAGATGGAGATGAATGATATCGAGAAACTGTCAAGTTTCATTAAAACCAAGAAGGACCTCATCCATTTCCTGACTGAAAACGTAAGTTTTGCTATATATCGTTGCGATTATAACTGGTATGGTTACGTATGGACTTCGTTGGCTGAATTCTGCCGTATCGTTCTGGCGTGCTGACGGGTTCGACAAAGATCCCCAACACGAAAAAACGACATATATATCCGCAAGAAAGACAACAAAGGCGCCAATTGTATACACATGTATACATGTATGCATGATACGACAATTATGACATTTGTCGCCCTTTTTGTCGTTTGTTCTGGCGTGTTTTCGTGTTGGCGCCCTTCAGACACATGAACACGCCAGAATGATGTGGCAGAAATCAGCCACCACATAAGTGGTTGTACAATGCAACGTCAATTTACAACAACTAACTGCAGCAGTAAAATAATGATGCATGTCGTTTTCGAACTTAAGTCCTATTCGACAACGGCGTTGAATTTCATCAATATCATATTCTTAAAAATGCACAAACTTTGGGCACATTAGTCTGCCTCCATACAAGTTTATACCGCTATCGCCATTCGTGTTGGACGATTTATCAGTTATTAATTTCTGTTCAATCTCTACAACCTGTCATCACAATGCCATAGGGAGTTCATTAACTCTGTGGCTTGTTTGTTTAATTAATAAGTGACGAGAACTTCTAAACATACTTCTCAACATTAACTAAAATGCAGTCAGTAAGATTTGTTATATTAATCAGTTTTCCCAGCATTAACTGTAATGTTGCATTTGGCAAAGCGATGCAAGTCATTTAATAATTTATTTATCAGTAACAACACATTGTTCACAGTATTCAGTCAAGGGAAAGCCTTGGTTTATACCTCTCAAGACTTAATTATCAGTAACAGGTCCTTCACAATTTTACGTATTTTTCACACTTTAGCACTCGGCATATTTACAGAAATTCTCTGTCGTCGTTTTTTAATCCATAACGACTTAGAAGTTATTTTCAACATTAACATATCTTCCAGCACTCGGCCCAGGGACAGCCGGTGCGCCTGACGGGTTTCTCCTTTAATGACTGTGGCGGCTCCGGTGCTATGGTGAACATCGGCTCCATGAGCATCACGCCCGACCCCCTCGTGTTCCCTGGGCCCCTAAACGTTGCCGCCGCCTTCAAGATCAACAGTGACCTGAACGCACCGCTCCAGGTTAGGGCATATAGGGATTTCAAACTTTAACATCAGGAATTAACAAAAACTTCACATGTCAGGATAAAGTGCACAAGCCCTGAACACCTACCATTATTCACATAATACAATACCATATAACGTACATGTTAAATTTTATCTGGATTCGAAGTAGTGAATTATAAGACGCGTTTTTCAACGAAGCCCTTTAGAATAAACCAGTAGACCATTGCCATTTACTTAATAAATACTATAAAACGCTATATATAAAAAAAAAGAACTTCAGATTGGCAATATAGCCTTGATAATGAAGAATATCGATAATGCATGAACGATGAACGTCTTCTTGTAACATTATGAAATACGCGCTCTTTCGGACCAATGATTTCCAAATGTGTTCCACCATTTACTGTTAGTGCCTGCTATTGAGTCTGAATCGTTTTGAGTGTCTGAAGCTGTGCATGTGTTTTTCTTGCATATACTATAAGTATCCTCTTTCATTAGAGCAAGGCTTTTCTTTTACCCTTATATTGATCATTTGACATCTTTTTGCAATTATGATTATTCATTTTTTACAATGAACGATTCAAACTAANAGAAAAGTGGACCTAAACACAAAACTTAACCGGATGCCGACGCAGACAATCAGGTCATGACAATAGCTCATTTTTTTATTTTTGTTAAATAGATGAGCTAAGAATGTATAAAACACATTTTTTGTAAATGAAGTAGTTTTACTAAAACTCTATTAAATTATTTTTTTAATATCTTGGGGCAGTCTGGTCACGAGCAACCGTGTCCGCTAATGAGATCACCCAGATGCGCAAGCTGGTCAGGAGCTATGATGGCACGACGCAGCTAAAATAATAAACTCAATTCATAACAGCAGCCAAACCAATTAAATATCATCTATAATACCTATTCATAACAGCAGCCAAACCAATTAAATATCGTCTGTAATACTGATTCATAACAGCAGCCATACAAATGAAATATCATCTATAATACCGATTCATAACAGCAGCCATACAAATGAAATATCATCTATAATACCGATTCATAACAGCAGCCATACCAATGAAATATCATCTATAATACCGATTCATAACAGCAGCCATACCAATGAAATATCATCTATAATACCGATTCATAACAGCAGCCATACCAATGAAATATCATCTATAATACCGATTCATAACAGCAGCCATACCAATGAAATATCATCTATAATACCGATTCATAACAGCAGCCATACCAATGAAATATCATCTATAATACCGATTCATAACAGCAGCCATACCAATGAAATATCATCTATAATACCGATTCATAACAGCAGCCATACCAATGAAATATCATCTATAATACCGATTCATAACAGCAGCCATACCAATGAAATATCATCTATAATACCGATTCATAACAGCAGCCATACCAATGAAATATCATCTATAATACCGATTCATAACAGCAGCCATACCAATGAAATATCATCTATAATACCGATTCATAACAGCAGCCATACCAATGAAATATCATCTATAATACCGATTCATAACAGCAGCCATACCAATGAAATATCATCTATAATACCGATTCATAACAGCAGCCATACCAATGAAATATCATCTATAATACCGATTCATAACAGCAGCCATACCAATGAAATATCATCTATAATACCGATTCATAACAGCAGCCATACCAATGAAATATCATCTATAATACCGATTCATAACAGCAGCCATACCAATGAAATATCATCTATAATACCGATTCATAACAGCAGCCATACCAATGAAATATCATCTATAATACCGATTCATAACAGCAGCCATACCAATGAAATATCATCTATAATACCGATTCATAACAGCAGCCATACCAATGAAATATCATCTATAATACCGATTCATAACAGCAGCCATACCAATGAAATATCATCTATAATACCGATTCATAACAGCAGCCATACCAATGAAATATCATCTATAATACCGATTCATAACAGCAGCCATACCAATGAAATATCATCTATAATACCGATTCATAACAGCAGCCATACCAATGAAATATCATCTATAATACCGATTCATAACAGCAGCCATACCAATGAAATATCATCTATAATACCGATTCATAACAGCAGCCATACCAATGAAATATCATCTATAATACCGATTCATAACAGCAGCCATACCAATGAAATATCATCTATAATACCGATTCATAACAGCAGCCATACCAATGAAATATCATCTATAATACCGATTCATAACAGCAGCCATACCAATGAAATATCATCTATAATACCGATTCATAACAGCAGCCATACCAATGAAATATCATCTATAATACCGATTCATAACAGCAGCCATACCAATGAAATATCATCTATAATACCGATTCATAACAGCAGCCATACCAATGAAATATCATCTATAATACCGATTCATAACAGCAGCCATACCAATGAAATATCATCTATAATACCGATTCATAACAGCAGCCATACCAATGAAATATCATCTATAATACCGATTCATAACAGCAGCCATACCAATGAAATATCATCTATAATACCGATTCATAACAGCAGCCATACCAATGAAATATCATCTATAATACCGATTCATAACAGCAGCCATACCAATGAAATATCATCTATAATACCGATTCATAACAGCAGCCATACCAATGAAATATCATCTATAATACCGATTCATAACAGCAGCCATACCAATGAAATATCATCTATAATACCGATTCATAACAGCAGCCATACCAATGAAATATCATCTATAATACCGATTCATAACAGCAGCCATACCAATGAAATANGGGGGGGGGGGGGGGTTACGACAATATTGCATTACATTATGTGGGGACCCGGAAATATGGCCCAACACTCCTTCCGCATTATCTTTCTAGACTCTGTAACTCAAGATAGGACGAATGCTGCTCTAAAGCTGCAATTTGCAGCTATTTAGTTTAATATGAGCCTCATTCTGGGAAAACTGTGCATAATGCATGTGCGCAAATTGTCGTCCCAGATTAGCTTGTGAAGTCCGCACAGGCTAATCAGGGACGACACTTTCCGCTTTTATTGCATTTTTTGTTTAAAGAAAGTCTCTTTTAGCGGAAATCTAAAGGCTAGCGGACTGCACAGGCTAATCTAGGATGACACTATACGCATTTAAGCACAGTTGTAACAGAGCGAGGCTCATATTATAAGCAATGATTTTCCAGAACTCCTACTCGCTGCCGAAGAGCGAGTTTGACGTGGACGCCAGCGTGATCCCCGCCGGCGACTACCAACTCCAGGGCAACGTCACGTATATGGGCAAGGAGGCGGCGTGCCTTCAAGTCACCCTGACCTTCACGTAGGCCGGCCTTGACACCTGGTAGGCTAACCTGAACCACTGGAAGGCTGAAATTGACCCATGTAAGACCGACTTTCTAACCTTGTCCTTACAGTCAGATGACCACGTGCGGTAACGGCCAGGCCAGTACTTCCGGATGCAGTTAGGGTAGAGCTTTACCGAGTAATGTTATTGTTAACTTTATTTTCATCAACTGTATATGTAATGCATGCAATTAATGCACTCTTATTTTGTTAATACAGTTAACTTCCATTATAACCATGTACCACTTAAATGCTGAATAAAAATTATTTAACACAAAACTTTTTTTATCAACCATGTTCTATAAATCATCTACAATTTTTAGATTATATTAGACGTGTACACACCAAACACGAGCTCCACGTATGTACAATGATGTAAGGGAAGAGGAATGAATTAATCCGGCAATCTAAAACAAGTAAACAACAGCTAGAGATAACAGTTAACTATAAACGTACTCTGGTCCAAACGTTCAACGTCAGGACATGTCCCATATGGACGTTACCCTTTCACAGTCTATAATATGATGCATCCCCGATTGTGTCGAGAGTGGCTGGGTTACCATGTAAACGTGTTGTTGCAAACACGTCTGTACCGGTAGCATAAATTATGAGCAGCCTGTTTTAATGATGTACATTAAACATGAAATAATTTAGTACACAGAATCTTTTTCAACATTAGTCCTAATTAGATACAAAAATTGATTATTATTGATCGGTACACTATATAGTAATAGTGTAACTCCTGAGACTTCAGGGGGTAAAGTCTTGTCTGCTAGTCTTTTATTTAAGGCCAAAGACCAATTGCCTATACAATACAAGAAAATATACACGATACGAAATTGAACATACGAGCATGATTAAAGCTTTAGTCACCGCATTACAAAAGTTAAAGAGAAGCACTAGGGTTTAAACCTGTTTAAAGGCTATCACTTATACAATGTCAAACAAAGATTGGGCTGACCAAGCATGGTTTTGTTTTTCAGTGGTAAAAATCAATACAAACATGCACTACCCAATAAATTTCCCTTTACTCCTTAGACAAAAAAAACAACACAAATGGCGGAAAGCTAATATTTTCAAACTTATCAGTATTTAAAATTGTTGCAGACACAATTGTGATTATGATATTCATTTTCATAGAGACTTAATACGTGTTTGCTATTATTCAGGTAAATCGTGGTAACATGTCAGTAGCTTTGCAGAACAAGAGCACCGCCTAGCGGGTGAAGACTGCTCATCTATTTGTCAAAGTATGAATCAAATCTGATCATAAATAAAGNGAAATACTGAAAGTTAACATAATACATAGAGTACAGTGTAAAGAGCAAAAATACATTTATTAATTTCAATGCATACAACAAACACAGTCACAAGCAGAGAATCATATTTATCAGGGCTTTTTTAAATACCGGTATATATATTTGAGGCAAAAAAAGTGATTCTTCACGTTTGCGTCTACCCTTAAACACAATTGCTTTTTAGTTTCACAACTGTTATGGATACATAATGATTAATAAGATTACTTTTTACAAAGAAAACAAAAGTCCCAGACTTACATTTCACAAAGTAGAAAACTAAGGCCCTTTCATAAGTGAGTTTATAAAGTCCTATGATTAAATTTTTTACTAAAACATCATTTACTAAATAGAATTTAAAACCGAAGAACAAGTGCTCAACCTCTATTGATCAGGTGACATTTAACACCATTTTTAAGTTAAATTGGAGCTATAATAAATTTGTTTACATAATAGAACACAAATGGTAATGAGAATATTGGCATCTTCGGGTTTTTTAAGTTATCTACCGGCAAGTACTAATACACAAAACTCAAATATAGCTAGGGCTTACTTCCATTCGGCCATAACATTTTCTTCATTACAACTCATAAAATACTTAAAGTGAGAAGAATTTGGCCATAGAGGCAATCTGAACATTTTGAGCCAGAGAAGCCCTGTATTGCTTATTCCTATTCTCTCAGACAGTTCTTCTATTCCACTGATATTGAAAACAAAAATTATATTGTGGCATTGAAGATTACACTTGACCTCCTTATTACCCTGATGATGAAACGATGTTTGCAGTTTTCCACCAGCGGTAAACAATTCTAGCCCTTTGAACAAGAATTAAAGGTATTCTTATAGTGGCCAATGTGTGAAATTTTCAAAACACAAATGGAATTGTTGATTTCCGAGTCTCTGGGTACGATTTAAACGTCTTTTTATACCACTGATGACTGAAATGTCCCGTTGCGAGCTGATTGACGAGGACGAAGATGAAGAGCCAGAACATCATGGCGTTCTGGAAGGCAAAGATCACGTTGAACGAGAGATAGATGAGAATCTCCACAAAGTAGTGAGGGCAGGATACGTACTCGAACAGCCCTCCCCGTGGGATGTGATGCTTCGTGTTCTCAACATTACCTGTAGACACAGAACATTGCTTGTTTGATTATTAAAATTTTTCACAGTGTAAATGTAAGTCATATAGCGGCGGTCAGTTAAACTACTCAAATGGTTCCTTGGTTCACTGATTTACTAGTTCTAAGTGCACAGTAACTTTGCTAATTACTGACAGTGGCACTAATGAAATCACAAGTAGAGGGTGATTGGCTGTTGGAATGATTTCATAAATTAACCAATCCTCATGCAAGTTATTTGGCCGGGCCCGATAGCGAACCCAAAATTCTCAGATTTGTAGTCCAACGCTCTTAAAACTAAGCTAGCTCGCCTGGTTAGGATAGACTTTTACAAATAACAGCTGGCCTATATACTAAAATCTATTTTTAACAAGAAAATTTGTTGAATTGATATCCCCCACCAATTTCAAAATTTTGTGACAGATGGAATGACGGACGGACAATGCCAACTCTATATCCCTCTGCCTTTGGCGGGATTTTTTTTTACATCTGTCAAATTTGTATGAATTAAACCACCAACCTGACTTGATCCATTCGCTGTGTTGAAAACTAAGGGGTTCTCATGTGAACCCATCCTACATCTATCAAATTCTCATGAATTAAACCACCAATCTCACTGATTTACCTCAGTTTTATCAACTTAAGGGTTATCATTTAAACCTATCTTGCACCTTTCAAATTCTTATGAACTAAACCACCAAGTTGAATTTTCCTGTCTCAGTTTTGAACTCCCATTTGAACCTACTATGCATTTATCAATATTTAAAATAAAACCATCTACCTTACTTGTCCAGTCGGAAGCTTGTAAAATTGGCTATCATCTTAATATATCTTACATCTATCAAATTCAGATGAATTCCAGTACCATCCTGACTTTTCCTGTCTCAGTTTTGGAAATAAATGGCTTCTTTTGGAAACCATTTTGCATCTTAAAATTCTGATGAATACAATCATCCGCCTGCATCAGCTTTTCAAACTGGTGGGATATCATTTGAACCCACCTCATTTCGAGGGGTGAACCGAAGACTGTCGTAACTCATATTAAATAAAGAAGGAGATACAACAGTTTTCCATTCAGCCCTCATTTGTATGTGAGCAGCGCTCTGGAAAAACGAGGCTTTATGCATGTGTGTCAAGTGTCGTCCCAGATTAGCCTGTGCAGTCCACTCAGGGTAATCAGGAACGACACTTGACGCCAAGACTGGATTTTTGTTTTGAAGACTTCCTTTTAACGATAAATTACATAAAAGTGAAAAGTGGCATCCTTGATTAGCCAGTGCGGACTGCACAGGCTAATCTGGGATGATACTTAACACATTAAGCCTAGTTTTCTCAGAGCACGGTTCCTCTTAATTCTTATGAATTAAACCACCCACCTGACTTGTCTTGCCTGAGCTTGGCAAACTGGTGCGCTGTTCTATTCTGCTCATATGAGGCCCATAGGAAGAGCAAAACACCGAGCAGGTGATGCCATTTACACAGTGATAGTGCATCTGAAATACAGGGAAGCATTAGCAAATGTTTAACCTTTTAGTAAAGTCATCATAGCCACATTAGACATAACAAGAGCTGTGTTTGTCAGAAACACAATGCCCCCTTCTGCGCTTTGAAGCCATATATTTGACCTTTGACCTTGAAGGATGACCTTGACCTTGACCTTTCACCACTCAAAATGTGCAGCTCCATGAGATACACATGCATGCCAAATATCAAGTTGCTATCTTTAGTATTGCAAAAGTTGTTACCAAGGTTAAAGTTTTGGGACAGAATAACAGACAGAATGACAGACAGGCCAAAAACAATATACCCCCGTTCTTTCGCTCCAGGGGCATAAAAATAGTTTTATTCTTACAGTAAAACTTTTTCATTTCATATCAATATTCATGTTTATCTTACCTCGTAGAGAATATGTGTTTTTTATTGGCCAAGCCAGGTCTCATAGAGAATGTGTATGAAAGATATTGAACCCTTAATAAGAAACAATAGTTCCAACCATTTAACACTACTCAATCTACGAATCCTCAACCACACTATAAAATGCCCACTGATCATCAGCATAAATAATTTAAATTGTACATGTCCATCAAAACAAACTGTTTAAATACCTGAACAGGTGATTGACCTTGAGAAATCAGTCCCCGCCAGGGATGACAGTGGTAGGGCCCCATAGAAAGCCAGGCCTACAATATAGATCACTATGCTGATCTTCCCGTCAGGAGAGTAGACGCTGACCGTGAGGCACTCCAAGAAGCGACGAGTAACCTGGATGTCCGCACACACTAAAACTATCAGGTTGGAAAATGGGTCACCGTAACCTGCAATGAGAATGACAAGTTTTGATATAAAATTGCATTTGTTGCCCAAGTTGCTCACCACGAGTATTCCTTGAATTGATATTGATGTGTATATGGCTTATCAATAATAATCAAATAGAGTTCAAAAGCAGATACATTGCTCATTTCACAGCTTAAATGCTTGAAGAAATATCAAAAGGTCCAAATTCATTCAGCAGGATAAAGAAGTGTAAAAAGGATCTATTTTTTTTATAACTAAGTACCCGGCATTTTATCTGTTTCAATAAGGAATAACAGACATTGTTTTTTTTCACCTATAGGGGAATGGTGGCGGGGCCCGTCCATAGGGGAAAAAAAGCGTTGTTTTTTAGGAAAAGGGGAAAATGAAAAATGCACACTTTTATATATTATGATATTCATTATATGAATACATATGTATGTATGAATGTAATATTCACAGCTGCATGTCTCTGTCCTTTTTCGAAAATATATCAATGATCTTTTCAACATCAGTTTCGGACAGTTCAGCCTTCATGCACAGTCTCAGCAGGCTATCCAGTGTTCCCTCCTTGAGTTTGTTCCTTGATGGTGTGCACAGACTGTTCATCAGGCTGAACAGTCTTCTAAGCAGGCAGTGGACGAAGGGATAAGTTGACATTAGGCCTTTTCCTGGCCATTTTGAAAAAAATGCAATTTCAGGATTGGAATTTTTTTAACGCACTGTCCACTGATTTGGAAAAAAATAATTTAATATAACTCTTTATAATAATAATCAAAATTGGAAGAACAAAATCAAATCATACAAATTATAGTTATATGCTTTGTTAGATGTTATTGAATAATTAAAATAAAATTCAGATATATTCGAATCAATAGAAACTTAAACAGTGGCATGATTTGAACAATCTTTGTCACATATCAAATATCAAATGTGCATGCTTTGTGGTTAAATATAAACAAGGTTTTTCAAGCTTTGACCTGGTCCATGTTTTTTAACGGACCGGAACCACTTTTGAACTCAACCAACATATCATTAAGACAAACATTTTGACAAAGTTACATGAAGATTGGGCATGAAATGTGACTTCTACAGTGTTTACAAGGATTTTCATTTTTTTGAACTAGTGACCTACTTTTTGACCCAGCATGACCCAGTTTTGAACTCAATAGAGGTATCATTAGGACAAATCTTCTGACCAAGTTTCATCAAGAACGGACAAAAAATGTGGCCTCTAGAGTGTTTACTACATGGTTTCTGTATAGCCTAATAAGGAAAACTGCCCCGCCCACTTGCGACCATGTTTTTCAACGGACNAGACAAAGACCATCCTAAAAGCTCACCTGAGCAATCATGTGAGCTAAAAAACCACTGAAATTATTAACACACTCTTTTTTTTCAATATAAATATATTTTATGATTTTAGTTTAATAATATCAACGGACAATTATATCATGAAGTTATTGTTTTGTGCAACAACAATATATTTTAATTGATATATAATATTTATACTGCTGTTAAAAAGTACAAGAATTCTCTGGTGATGTTTTTCTTACTTATATTACTGCACTGCATATTACTGCACAGCGAATATGTTCTCAGTTGAAACAGAAATGGCAGTGTGACTTACTTTCCTCAGCTTGATTTCTCAAGATGTTGACCGCTGTCCCCAGCACTGCAGGCAACTCTCCACCAAGACAGGTCACGTTCAGGCATAGACACAGCAGTGTGGTTACACATATCACTCCAGACAGATAGAAGTGGGTAAACCAGCTGTAAAATATACAAGATGCAAAATTGCACATATAGTTTGGTAACAAGAGATATTTATAAAACATGATAGCCAACAGACTTGGAGCTAAGTTTCAATATGTGAAATTGTACTAAAAAAAAATTACATGGAGGGTGCATATTGATCTCATAATAGATATGACTAATCTAATTTAAAGTGTTCTATAGATATCAAATGGAAATGGTTTCATGTTACAAGCCCCTGAGGCCTATCAAAGGTGATGGCTGCTTCGTTTTATACCAAGTAGACAACACATCAATTAGATATTGGTAGGTTAAAACCTCAATATATCATGTTGCAAGTAATTTTATGTCCAAACCACAGCGACCTTGACATTTGATCAGTTGACCTCAAAACCAAAAGGCGTCATCCATTCCTCCTAAGTAACCAACACACCACTTTAGATGGCAGTAGGTAAAAGTTTCTCAAAATATTGTGTTTAAACAAATTTTAAGTGCTACAAGTTGTTGTAACCTTGACCATGGACCTCTGGATCTCGAAGTAAAAAGGTGTCTTTCATTACTCTTGAGTAACCAGCACACACTTTATTACAGATTTGGATGATGATCTCAGGTCAAAGCATTAATGTCATGTGCAAAGTTGGTGGGGTGGGCTGTTTCCTATTTTTAAAAGTTGAAATTTTGATTGATTGAAACTTCTGTGGAATTTTCATGATTTAAACAAATGTATATTTTGACTGTGTCTAGAGTTAACAAGATTATACATTATGATTGTCCACCACAGGAAGTTCAAGTACCATGCGGACAATTTTGCCTGCTTTGGATTTAAGTTCTATTTATAAAATTATTAATATATTAATTATATAATATCATATACAAGTAAAATATTATTTTTAATAAACTTATATTTTTTCTATATTTATTATTTTGATTTAATTATTATTTCATTTGTTATCACTTCTAATTTGATCTGTTTATTTCTTTCACACTACCCTCATAGGCCCATGAAAAAAAAAAAATTGTCATTTTCAATAAATATAATAATAATAGTGTAAACGTTTGCATCCCATCTCAACATTTTTGGGTGGAAACGTCTGGGGAGGAAAAGTCTTGGGAGGAAACAGTTTGGGGTGGAAGCGTACAACATTCCATTGTAGTATGATGGTTGAAAATGTGGGTTTGTAAAGGTCAGGTGAACACTTGGATATGAAAAGAAACGGTTAGTGTTATATGCAGACGTGGACAACATATTGAATTCAGAAAACAGATTTTTTGTGCAGATTGTGTATCACGTGATGAACAGTGGGAGGTGTATATTTTGCGGCTCTATTAGAATTTGTAATGCAGATGTTAAGTGCAGATTATGATGAAACCCTATTCGTCTGCGTCAATAATTTGTTGTCGTAGATTAAGTTCTGAAAACAGATTTATAGTGCAGATTGTGTAACTTCTATTTACATGTAAGCGTTAGATGCAAACGTGCAGACGTGCACAACAGATTGAGTTCTGAATACAGATTTATGGTGCAGATTGTGTAACTTCTATTTACATGCTTCTATACAATCTTCGCAAGTTTTATACGCGTGTAATAGCGTTGGGGGAACAAACGAGCACCAATAAATCTGCATCCAGACAACGTTCACATCGTGCTTATACGATTTAATTCTGGTAAAAAAACACACAAGATTGTTGCCTATTGATCCGTGTACATTGACATGCGCGTATACGATCTAAACCGCATTACAGTGCTTTTATATTTTCGCTCTCCAAATTTCCTAGTTCATTTGTGGGACATAAGAACACTACAACAAATGGGTGGATTGAAAAGGGCTGGCGCAGAAGCGCCAACCGGCATTTATTAATTGTTATATAATAAAGCAATAATGGAAATAAACCATGAAAATTGCACCCATTTGATCAATCTGCGTCAAATAATTGAGTGTGCTTATACCTATTAACTGCATCGAATGGCTAATAAACTTCTATTTATTTGCAATCTTCCTTTGTTCTTTTCCGAGTTTCATATCGTTTGGGTACTAATCAGCCCCATCAATCTGCTTCCAGAAAACGTTTTTCACATCCTGCTGTAACGCACGCAGATTAATAGGGCTTATTAGTTTTCCATCGCAATTAAAATCCATATGAAAACCTGTGAAATACAATGTGAAGGTTGTTGGCACGCATAAGGATTAATAGGGTATCAAAAGTTCCCCGTTGCAATTAGATCCATATAAGAATATGATAGGGTATGCGTTGAAATGCATGCAGATTTATAGGGCTTCATTGGTTGTCCGTTGCAAGTAAACCCATATAAGAATCTGAGAAATGCCATGTCAATGTTGTCGAAACGCGTGCAGATTTATAGGGCTTCATTGGTTGTCCGTCGCAAGTAAACCCATATAAGAATCTGAGAAATGCCATGTCAATGTTGTCGAAACGCATGCAGATTTATAGGGCTTTATTAGNAAGTATTTTTTTTTAAGAGTTAGACGAATGCTTCGGTTAATGTAGGAAAATATGTACGAAATATCTTCGTCACTATCGGCTCTGGGCCCCTAATTTGTCTTTGCTGCATTTCAATGTATAAATTTTCTTGCCCATTTTGTGTTATTGTAACATATTTTTATCAATATAGTACAATTTAACACATATAAAATGGTATAATCTCGTCATTAACAACTTGTGCACAAACGGCCGGTACACCTCTATAATCAGCGAAGTTGTGTCATGATCGGCGCCTTTGCGGCTCTTGTGAAGTTATGTACAGTTTTTTTAATTACATATGCTCAATTAATTGGTATGTACGCTTCTTTAATCAGTTTTTCGCACCTTCATTCAATTATCATGATAACGATGTTTGAGTTTCACAGCCTGAATATTTAATGTGTATCATTAACAACTTGTGAACAAACGGCCGGTACACTTCCTTCTTTTCTGTTAATCCGAAACACACTCCCATAAGTCGATGTTAACGCGTTTTTAATACGAAACACACTTCCGAATGTAAATGTTAACGCGACGTTGAAATATTCTTGCAGTGTTAATTTATTTTGTGTTGACTCTTTTTCTCAATAAAAAGGGCGCGAAAATTATGCAGCATAGAAAGCGTGGGTTTATTGAGCGTTGTAACAAGCACACAACACGTCAGGGGATTGACGCATGTTCGGAGGCAATATTTCATCAAATCTAAAAATAGTCACTTATGCCAAAATGTATGCGATTCAAGAGAAAAATGGTAAGGTTTGTGTTAAAGAAATTATTGAGAGCTTTTATCGTAAATATTTACCAGAAAGTGCTTTAAAAATGTTATAAACGGAATTATCGGGTAATGAATATAAACTTGAAAAGTAGCAAGTTTGCAGTAATAGAGAATGGTTGAAACGGATGTATTGGGGAATAGTTCGAGTCAGGATTTTACTATCTTTGCGGGAAAGACTTAACACTTAGGAAGGGGGTTTATTCCGCCTGTCTGAAAACTTGAAGGGGGTTTGTTCAGCTATGGAAGGGGGTTTCTTCCGTGTATGCAAAATGTGAAAAGGGGTTTCTTCCGCTTTGCCGTTTTTAGGGAAGGGGGTTTCTTCCAAAGGGGGTTTATTCCGGTAATTCTAATTTGATCTATTTATTTCTTTCACACTACCCTCATAGGCCCATAAGAAAAAAAATTGTCATTTTCAATATATATATAATAATAATAGTGTAAACGTTTGCATCCCAAAATCTCAACATTTTTGGGTGAAAACGTCTGGGGAGGAAAAGTCTTGGAAGGAAACACTACAGTTTGGGGTGGAAGTGTCCAACATTCCATTGTAGTATGATGGTTGAAAATGTGGGTTTGTAAAGGTCAGGTGAACACTTGGATATGAAAAGAAACATATGGTTTCCAAGAAATATTACATTCAGATCGAACACTTAATAATGCTTATATTCAAGAATGTTGTACGAGACCAGAGATTGGTAGTGAAATAAGGTCACTTCCAACAGCCTTGCTGTTGGGCTAGCTCTTTAGTGACGTGGTTAGAGTGTCTGACTACCACTCTGGAGGTAGTCGGTTCAGTCCCCGGCTTAAGCTCAGTATTTTCACATTAATGGCGATGAGGCAAAAAAGAACTGTGAATGCCGCAATGGGTCTGAGCTGTTTAAATGGTTTCTGGGAGGGCCATGCGGATGCAAGACATGCTCATGATGCTGTAGCGGGCGTGTCTGGGCCTTGAAACATTAAAAGGGGGAGGAGTGTAGACTGTAGTGATTTTAGATCACTTCCAACAGCCTTGCTGTGGGGCTAGCTCTTTAGCCACGAGGTAACAGTATTGCAGTGTTCGACACTAACGGGAGTCCGGTAGTCGGAGACTCCTGGAAATGAGACTCGGACTCCTTATTTTTGTGTCAGGAAAGTCCGTCGGATTCCAACCAAATCATCTTTGAATTATTAAAAAATCTCTTCGTTTACTTATTCGTTTCGCAAGATCAGAATGTCTGCACAAAGGACATCTAGTGGCATATAGTCAGCGTTGAACACTGTCTAAAAAATGTTTTAGTTTGATGTGTTTATGGTCACATTAAAATTGTAATAATTTAATATTCATCCTTTACATATTCACCCTCTACATATTGCAGAAGTAAGTTTTTAATACTAAGTCATGACNATTAATGAACACAATGAAAACAACATTTTGAGTTGTGGTGATATTTAACGCGCAGATTCTACTTTGCTCACCGGTTTGATTTTGTGTCGAGACGATCGCATGTCAGTTTGGCTCAACAGAGCTTCATACAGTATATAAATTCAGATTTAAATGGTTCCGAGCTGCTTTCAATATGTTACCCGTCAGGACAGGTAAAAACTGCGAGGAGTTTGTACCATCGGTAACCAAGCGTTGATATTGTTGCGAGGGTATTCGCCACCACTCAAGTGATAATTTCTTTAAAACGCATATGATAACCATAGTAGGAGGGCCTGTGTCCATGTGACAATTGACCGGATGTATACCAACTGTTATAAAATTAACTAGTTCAGTTTGACTACTTATCCGAGGCGAGGATCGTGTTGATTGGTCATTAAGTGACTTCTGCGACAAATTCTCCCTCCCCACTCATCATCACATCATTTCCTATGGCTTTTTTTTTTAGGTGGGGGGTACGTGGGGGTTGAGGGACGAAGATACAAAATCCGCCTCCAGTTGGGTCTGTTGTGGGCTGCTGAGAGTAATTCATCATTGGGGAGTGATATCCACTCGTTCAGGTTGCCCATCCAGCTTTTCTTCTGACGGCCTCGACGGCGACCTCCCTCTAGCGTGTCCTGAAGCACAGTCCTGCACATAGAGAACGTCGTGCCTGGTGAAGTGTCCAAACCAAGCAAGCTTTCGTCGTTTGACGGTCGCCAGTAGGGGCTCGTGTTTGCCAACACGTGTTGCAATCATGTTCCGGATGAACTCGTTGGTCGTGTGCTCCATGTAGGAGATGCGGAGCAGTCTTCGGAGACACTTGGGTTTAAAGGCCTTTATCCTCGTTCTGTGTCCGCGTGAAGCGCTCATGTCTCGCAGCCGTAGAGTTGGATGGAGACTACGAGAAACGTGTAGGGTCCGTACTTAGTGGGGAAGCTGATAGAGCTGTTTGTTCACAACATGCTCAGTCTGGTAATCGCTGCGCACGCCATGGCAATTCTTAGACGGACCTCAGTGGTACTAGTACCATCCTTGGACAGAGTTGCTACCGAGTACTCGAAGCAGGTCACTTCTTCCAGCTTCTCGCCATTTATGGTGATGTCTGCACTGGTGTTGGTCGTGCTATTCACAATGATCTTCGACTTCTCCGTGCTGACCTCCATCCCGAATGATCGTGCTCTTTCATGGAGTCTGGTGGTGGCACCCATGAGGTCAATGTCATCAGCGAATCTCAAGATGAAGATGGGTCTTCCACCGATGGAGATAGAAGTGTGGTGGTCTTGGAGAGTCTCCTGCATTAGCTTCTCAAGGAAATTGTTTAACACGACGGGGGAGAGCAGACATCCCTGACGGGCGCCCTCTGATGTACTGCAGAAGTCCCCATTCTTTCCGTTGTGAAGTACTGCGCTGCCGGCGTTTCCGTAGAGTTCTTAGATGACTTGCACCAGCCCCTCGTCAATGTTCAATCCTCTCATAACATGCCACATGCCATCACACCACACGCGATCGAAAGCGTTCTTAAAGACACTGTAAACCACGGATGACGAAAAAACAAAAGTTCTTAAATACCGTATTTTGTACACTTATAAGTTTATATTGATTAAAATATCACGACTGGTATATTACATTACTTAAAAAAGTTCATATCTTCAGTATATTCAGTAATTCAATTTCGCGACGTGAAATCGACAGTACCTCGCGAAAATAGGTGACAAAACGATATTCACACAATAAATAACGCAAGGAGATTGATAATTTTATATATAAAATATAAACAATTCACTACGCATGCACAATTTGCATTCCTGGGTTAACCACGTTACGGTGATGATCAATCTACTTGCGTTATTTATAGTTAAATGGTAGTTACCTTGTATGCATACCCAGTAAAAATAAATAAATACAAAAATAAAGTTACAAGGGCTGTTTGTAAAACATGCATGCCCCCATATGGGCTGTCAGTTGTAGTTGCAGCCATTGTGTGAATACGTTTTTTGTCACTGTGAACTTGACCTTTGACCTAGTGACTTGAAAATCGATATGGGTCATCTGCCAGTCATGATCAATNATGTTCGATTTTGCTCCCCCCTGCTCTGAATCCAGCCTGCTCTTCGACCGGCAGTCATTCACCGTTACTTTTCAATCGATTGAGGATGATGCGTAGCATTACTTTGCTGGGATGACTGATGAAGCTGCTGGTGCGGTAATTCTCGCACAGCTTGAGGTTGCCTTTTTTCGGTAGGGGGATGCTCATAGACTGGGTCCACTCATTTTGCCACTTCTTCTCCTCCATATATTTATGCATAGTTCCGTCATTGCTGCAGTCGTTGCCTCTCCTCCGTGCTAAATCAGCTCGGAAGGGACGTTGTCCACTCCCGTTAAGTTTCCTGCCTTAAGACTACGCACTGCCTCCACATGGAACCGTTGCGGCGCCAGTATGAAATCGATCTTTTTGTGTACTTGACGTTTGGAGCAGGTCTCTGTTCTGGACGGTTTGTGTGGGTGCAGCGTGTTCGCCAGGGTGAGTTGGTGGCTTCTGGCAAACTCAAGAAGTCTAATTCCTCTATGGTTGGCCTCTCCTAAGCCAAATCTACCTCCAGTAACCTTGGGCAATACGGATGTCTTTCGTAGGGACCTTGACTATGATGCCCTCTTATTCTTTATAGAACTGTTCCCCTTGTCTTTGTATTTAACTGATGGTGCGCAGACCTGGATGATGGTGATGCGAGGTCTCGCTGAGATAAGGATGGAAATGAGTCTACTGGAGACTGGATGCAACTGATGACGCTGTTGACTACCTCCTTCCTTACGGTGAAAGTAACCCTATAGCGATGTATAGAATCATCACCGCTGAACCATATATTGTGCCCTTCTTCTGTTGATGTCTCTCCGAAGCCTAGCCACCTGACCTTCGTTAGACCGATGATGTCCCAGCGGTAACACTTCAGCTCGTGCGTCTGTTCCTGGACCTTGCCGCAAGCATGGAGTTTTCTTACGTTCCATGTTCCTATGTGTGTTCCCTTTGTCGCCAACTTGATCGATGGGTTAGCTCAAGTAGTAAACGTGTCGCATCCACCCTGGCGACTGCCGGTGGAATGCACGGTCGTTGTTATTCCGGGCCCCGACCAATCCGACTTGGTATTCTGTTTATGTTTTACAAAACCTCTCAATACAAAAGTAGTCTTCCGTGTTCTTAATTTTACGATTAAACTTTATGTTTTCTTTTCAAAACATGTCCCCAAGGCACTAAAGATGCAAACGGTTGTGTATCCGACATTCGTGAATAACCTTTGTGAATATCAGTTGACTATTTCGGGGGTTTTATGTCAGTTCGTTGGCTTCGTTATACATATATCACTAATTCTTCCATACGATGTACTCCTCCACGATAAAATAGTGACCAGTTACGAAGGAGACTGATGATGGCAATTGGGTGTTATCTTCGTGGAAGTTGTGCATTTGATGCATAATATTGTAAAAACATGTATTTCGACATGTAACGCGTTTTAACAAATTATCATTGAATCAATAACACACAATTGTATATTTTGGTATTAATTTCGAAATAAGCACAAATTTTACTGTTAACGCGACGGTAAAAAGTAGTTACTTAAAATACATAGTTCTAATGTATTTCGTGTTTATCCTTTGTCCCGACAAAAAGTGAGCGAAAATTATGCTACACATGTACTACGTCACGTCATCCGCATGGGAAGCGTGGGTGCATTTATTTTTGTATAAAGACTTCGTAGTGCGGAGAACAATGAGTTATTTTAATTTCGTTTAAAAGTTTCGTAGTGCATTTTGAAATAAAAATTATCGCGGATGATTTAGAATTGACATATCAGCGAAGTCATTTTTAAATCAAACACGCTAAATCATATTTAGATAAGTCATACATGAAATGGTTATTGTACTGATTAAACAGACAATCCGGACAAAACTGGATTCCTTGTTGGGCGTAGTGAAAACTCGCTAAGCAGGTCTATTGACCCATTGTGTAGACTTCGATTTAAAAAAATAATGGATTAATATGAGCGAATGCAACTATATAATTACCGGTAATACATTGTATTGTTTAAATTATTAAGTTGTTATGAATATAAACGTTTACGGGTATGTAACGGAGCAAATATACTTTAAAAAATATTTCATATTATTGATACAGAACATGTATACATTCTTTGAATTAACCAAGTTAAAGTCAATAAAGACAATAATTGCTAGCTAACATAAGCTGAATTTATTTACAAACTTGAAAGACACGACTATGTACTTTTGATATGTTTGCATGGAGTGCAAGCAAAGTTTGTCATGTATTTTATTGATTCAAAACAGATACGGAAAAACTGCCCTCCGTGTGCCCGGGTATGATTTAAATGTTCTCTTGTACCACTGATGTGTTAGATACCCAACCACAGATTGGTTGACAAGCACAAAGAAGAATGTCCACAGCAGCTTTGTGTTCTGGAAGCCACTCATCAAAGAAAACGACAGGTATATGAGGATCTCCATCAGGAAGTGGGGACAGGAGATATACTCGAACATGCCACCATGTGGAATGTGGTGCTGAGTGTTGGTCACTTCTCCTGAAAAAAAGTTCATGTGTACATATGTTCATTGGGCATATGTGTTTTCTTAGAAAATCGAAAGAAAAATGGAAAAGGTAATTAGCTTCTGGGGCTCTGCTTCATTTATCTTTGTTTATCGCGACCGATTATATATTTATGTTAAAGCTTCTCATTCACGTGTAAAAGTGAGGTCATAGACATGTTTTCTATTCCTTTCGTAAGCAAGCACTTAAAGTTATCGCACAAATGGAAAAAGCAGATTATAAATAGATGTAATTGGGAGATTGGGCAGTAGGTTTCTTTCCCAATGGTACAGGCAACCACTGGTCAAGATATAATTTACAATGTATGAGTACATGTAGGATAAAAGTTACGGAATGCTTATTATGGTTGATTGAATGACAATAATGATATCTTCATTCACACGAAATAAAAACAGGTCTTATTCATCAAATAAGTACTTAATATTCACCTGATTTATTTTTTCTCAGCTTAGCCAACTGTTGAGCAACTGCATGCTGCTGATTTGCTGCCCATGAAAATACCATTAACCCAATGGCATGGTGTG
>VMBQ01001579.1:0-34773 GCA_007657795.1 Dreissena rostriformis
AAGGCCTTCAAAATTCGGTTCCAGCACTGAAAGGGATATACCTGATAAGTTTCAAGATCTCATGACCATACCACTTATGGTTATAATAATGCTCCATATAAAACTTAAATTGAAAAATTAACAAAGGGCAAAAACTCTTCAAATATGGAAGCAAGCGTCATATCTCTTAAGCACCGCACATCCCCATAATAAGATCTAGCTACCTGTTAAGTTTAAAGTTGATACCTCTTTAAGTTTTCTTTACATGTCCAGACAAAATTTAAGTAAAAAATAAACGAAGGACAATTAGTCTTTAAAAAAGAGGAGTTATGGTTCTTGAGCAATGCACATCTCCTAAATGAAATCTGCCTACCAAAGAAGTTTCAAGTGGATAAATCTGTTTACTTTTGCGATAAATGTTCTGGACATTTTTTTATTATTTTTTTTTAACAAAGAGCAATAACTCTGAAAATATGAAAACAAGAGTTATTCTTCTTGTGCACTGCATAAACCCTCAATGAGATCTGTCTGCCTATGAAGTTTCAAGCTGATACCTCAACTAATTTGTGAGATACAGGTCAGACAATTCAAGTTCAAAGTAAACAAAGGGCAATAATTCTAAAAATAGAGGAGCAAGAGTACTGGTTATTTTTTTCATTGCACATTCTCTCAATGAGATCTACCTTCCTACGAAGTTTCAAGTTGGGACCGCTTTTACTTTTGCAAATATGCACCAGACACAATTTCAGTACTATAACAACGGGAAATACTGTAAAAATAGGTGAGACAGACTAATGGTAGTTGCACACTGCATATATAATCAATGAGATCTTGGTACCGTTTAAAGTTGATAACTCTCTTAGTTGTCAAGATAAGCTGGTGACAAAATTTAAATACAAACAAGTGATGTGTTTGTGAAACACTATGTCCCCTTTTGAGTGATTTTGACCAATATATTTGACCTTTGACCTTGAAGGATGACCTTGACCTTTCACCACTCAAAATGTGCAATCCCTTGAGATACACATGCATGCCAAATATCAAGTTGCTATCTTCAATATTGCAAAAGTTATGGCCAATGTTAAAGTTTGTGCAAACAAACCAACAAACAAACAGACATGGCAAAAACAATATGTACCCAGTATAGACATAAAAAGAACAAAGGAAAATTACAATAAAAAGGGAAAGGAAGAGTTATGTTTCTTGGGCATTGTTAACTCTGCATGTTGCTGTGTCCGAGGTCATAATGAGATTAACTTATTTATTAACAAAGAGCAATACATCTAAACATATTGGGAAAGAATTATGGTTATTATGAAATGCACACACCCTTAATGTCATCTATCTACCTATGAAGTTTTAAGATGATAGTCTGTAATTTTTCAAGATATGTTTAAGACAAATGTTAAGTCCAAAAATTAACAAACGGGAATTACTCTAAAAATTGAGTTGACGAAAAGAAATCGAAGTTCGTACCAATGAAGTTTAAAGTTGATAACTCTCACTAAGTTTTTGTTATTTTGTTTTTATATATCCCGCCAGCAGACAANATAAAATAAATAAAGGGACACATGTTAGCAAAATATAAAACATATACATGGATGGTTAAGTATATCACACCCAGAATTCAATTGCAACTCAAAATAACTCTTTTTCTTAAAGCCTAACCTGTCAGATTTGAGCCTTATTTTACATGAAAACAAGTATTTATCTGTTGTGTAACACTTTTTTCTGACAGAAACTAATTTACTTTATGGCACTTCCATTGTGCCAAACATATCTTTCATATTGTAATTTTACATCATATGTCTTACAGTTTAACTATTAAATCAGTTTTTGCAGTGAAGAACAATACAAAGTAATAAATGATGAATCAATAAAAAAAACATTTCAACATTTTTTTTGGAGATAATCAACTATTCTTAATTTCAAATTTAGAAAGCAAGTGAAACATGCAGGCTTGTGAAACCGATACACTCTAATGGTGTTGACAATGGTCACCTGGTAAACAGCTTTCATCGAGGACCATGTCATGGTTATCCTTCATGTGTGATCGCAGCTCCCGCCTTCCAACGTAGTCAGCTGCACACACCTTGCATTTGAATGGCCGCATACCTTGATGGACAAAGATAGAAAAACATGACATGCTTCATGATGCTTGTTATACGTAGGCACACTAGTTTCACATTCAACCCTTACTATAAAAGGGAAACCAACGTATACTATATTTAGAGGAGAAGATAACTAAAGAACACACTTCCTGTATAGAACACTATATTACACATGTATTATTTAGTATGAATCTGAATATTTATAACACTGTAAATATATTATCATGAATTTGTTTATACACATCAAGACATCAAATAATATAAGTGAATGTATCATATATGTTTTATGTTCGTGTTTTGTTATGCAAACACCTAAATCTAAATAGACAACCAATGCGAAAGACAGAAAAACTTAAGGGCCTAAAGACACTTAACAAAGTAGTATACCTGCATGTTCAAGCAAATGCCTGTTCAGCTTGGACTGAGTGGTGAACTTCTTGGTGCACAGGTTACACACCACCCTCTCCCCACGGTGCACGGACGCCATGTGCTGGTTGAGGCTATTCTGGGTAGTGAACCTGGCACCGCACGTATCACACTGCACGGGCTTTATACCTGCAGAGGAGGATAACAGAGTCCATTACCACAAACTTTCTTAATGAAAAGTAATCTTTAATCCTTTAATTACTTGAGTTCTTAACGGCCTAACTAAGATCATTTTTCTTTAGTTTTCTTTCATTAACACAGTAACCATGCTTCAAGTTATAAATATGGATTTATAAAATTAAACTGTATTTGTTCTGTTAAATAGTGTTTTTTTGGTTAAAAGTTGAAATAATATAAGCTTTGTGGATACATGAAAATTTCAGCAAAATGTGTAAGACTGCAAGTAAACTATAGCCTTTGTCGTTGGTATTCCTTCCCATAACATAAAAAAAAAATTCTCTTGTCATGAGGAAATAATTTCAAATTGAAAACTAGTGTAACTCAGCCAGAAAAATCTCAGACCGACATGGGGTTTGAACCCAGGATCTTCCGGTTCCAAATCAGGCAGACACTCTACCGTGTCGCTATAAAAGCTACATGTAGCTTATATAGCAAGGCAGTATAAGTTCTCCTTATACCGAACCCTGCTACACACACCCCCTCCATTTCTGAAATTCTTCCACAAATTTCCTACTGACATGACATCTTTGGGACGTTTGACACAAATGGTGGGTTGTTTACGTTGGACGCCAATCTAACCCAGCCAGAAAAATCCCCGACCGCAATGGAGATTGAACCCGGGACCTCCCAGTTCCAAATCAGGCAGACACTCTACCGCGTCGCTATAAAAGGTAGCTCATATAGAAAAGAAGTATAAGTTCCCCTTATACCGAACCCTGCTACACTAGTATACAAGATAAAATCAGAGGTCAGGCCTTTTTGGGTCTATTTGGGGAAGAAGTAACTAGCAAAATGGGGATTTTTCGAGTCACGAAATCTTCCAAATTGGGAAGAATTTTCATCAACAAAAGCATTATTTGGGCAGGGGGTTTTCCAGCCATTTTTGATAAAAATCATATAAATTTTTGGTTATATATTTTGTAGGTTGTTTAAAAAATAAAATTGAGATATAGGGTCTAATTATCATAAGACACTTCTTTCTAAAAAAAATAGGAAAAAAAAGGGGGGGATAGGCAGAAAAAGGCCTGGAGGTGGTTCAAATAGTTTGTTTGCTGCTTATAATTGAATGTATTTGTGAATACTGAATGAAAGAAATGATTGATATCCTACCGGTATGAAGACTACTGTGCCTCTTCAGTTTGTACTGGGTGATGAAGCCAGCCCCGCACTCATCACATCTGAACGGACGCTCCTTACTGTGGTGGAACATGGCATGCCGCTTCAGTCTACGGGGTAAAACATTTTGAGAAAATTGCAGGGGTTTCATAGAGTTTAAAGTGGGCAGATTATTTCATAAAGTAGGAGTAGAATATTTTGACTAAAGCCTCAAAAAGAAGCCGGATGTTGTTGGATATTTTGGTTAAATACTGTGATTAACCCGAGTTCTGGGTGTAAATAAAAGCTATGAAATTGAAATATCTCAAGACTTTATCTAGAGAATTCACTGCTGTTTTTACCAGTAAATTGTTTAAATCTTTCGTCAAATACTGCTTGAAGCTCAAATAAAGTTACCAGTACACATGTATGTAAAAAAATACAGTATTTTTATTTTGAAATACTGAGAGTTAAAAGCAAAACCTTAATGTGAAATTTGTGCAATAATATACTAGTCTGAAAAAAAAAGGAATTCTATCGCCACTTATAAGTAATATCAAGTGATATTTTAAACTATTTAAAATGCTGAAAGTAACAAATGTATTTAGCCTCATCAACAAAATCTTAAACTTTAATAGAGCTTCGTCTCAAAGGTGAATAAAAATTCCCCAGCATCGCTATGTCACATGCATTGCAGCCATGCACAAGGCTAAGTTCGATTCAATTGCTTGAGAAATGTAGACATAGTTTGTTCCACAAACTAAAAACATTAAATGCTTCTGATATTAAAATGCCTAAGCTCAAAGGCGCATAGCTAGGGAACATGTGTGTATCACTGGGCATGAAAAAGATAAGGCACATCTTCAGTTCATGGCGATGCCATGTTTAACTTTTCAATTCAATGGCTGCAGAATTGTAGAAGCAGCTAGTTCACTCCACAAACTCGGAACATTTAATGCCTCTGCTATAAAAATGGCTAAGTTTTCGGGGACATAACTCAGAAATTAGCAGTTCACTGAGCATAAAAAAGGTGTCTTGAACATCTACACTTAATTGTGATGACATATTTAAAGTTTTGATTCAATTGCTTAAAATATGTAGAAGTAGTTGGCAAACTTATAACATTTTATGCGAACAAACCAACTGCCTGACCAACAAATTTTGTGTGTGAGGATAATGGTGTCGTGTTCTGAGAAAAATGGGCAAAATGCATGTGCATAAAGTGTCATCCCAGATTAGCCTGTGAAGTCCGCACAAGCTAATCAGGGACGACACTTTCCGCCTAAACTGGATTTTTGCTAAGAAGACACATCATTTAAACGAAAAATTCCTTACAAGCGGAAATTGTTGTCCCTGATTAGCCTGTGCGGACTGCACAGGCTAATCTGGGATGACAATTTACGCACAAGCATTTTGACCAGTTTTCTCAGAACACGACACAATCAATATACAAATATACAAATTTGTGAAGTACAAAATAATTACTCTGCTAGTGCTATAAATCCTTTGCCACATTGCTCACAAACAAATGGTTTGCCTTCTGTATGGGATCGCTTATGGACTGTGTAAGCATGCATGTATTTGTATGTCCTATTACAGATTTCACATGTGAAGTGTTTCTCCGTGCTGTGACTGGTCAGGTGATTTTTCATTTGAGATTTCTTTTTCTTCTGTCCACATATTGGGCATGTTTCCAGAGGTTTTCTTGGTCTACCAAGGATGGGTCTTTTTTGCTTCAGGTCATCAATGAGTTTGTTAATGTCCAGGTTCAGTTTTGAAATTTCATCTGGTTNCCTTTTTTTCAAAAAGTGTGGGGATAATAAAAATTCCCCAGCAACACTATGTCACATGCATTGCAGCCATGCACAAGGCTAAGTTCGATTCAATTGCTTGAGAAATGTAGACATAGTTTGTTCCACAAACTAAAAACATTAAATGCTTCTGATATTAAAATGCCTAAGCTCAAAGGCGCATAGCTAGGGAACATGTGTGTATCACTGGGCATGAAACAAGATAAGGCACATCTTCAGTTCATGGCAATTCCATGTTTAACTTTCCAATTCAATGGCTGCAGAATTGTAGAAGCAGCTAGTTCACTCCACAAACTCGGAACATTTAATGCCTCTGCTATAAAAAAGTTTTAGCGACATAACTCAGAAATTTGCAGTTCACTGAGCATAAAAAAGGTGTCTTGAACATCTATACTTAATTGTGATGACATATTAAAAGTTTTGATTCAATTGCTTAAAAAATGTAGAAGAAGTTGGCAAACTTATAACATTTTATGCGAAAAAACCAACTGACTGACCAACAGCGTGACCCCTCTCAAATTTTGTGTGTGAGGATAATGGTGTCGTGTTCTGAGAAAACTGGGCAAAATGCATGTGCGTAAAGTGTCATCCCAGATTAGCCTGTGCAGTCCGCACAGGCTAATCAGGGACGACACTTTCCGCCTAAACTGGATTTTTGCTAAGAAGACACATCATTTAAACGAAAAATTCCTTACAAATGGAAATTGTCGTCCCTGATTAGCCTGTGCGAACTGCATGAATATACAAATATAAAAATTTGTGAAGTACAAAATAATTACTCTGCTAATGCTATAAATCCTTTGCCACATTGCTCACAAACAAATGGTTTGCCTTCTGTATGGGATCGCTTATGGACTGTGTAAGCATGCATGTATTTGTATGTCCTATTACAGATTTCACATGTGAAGTGTTTCTCCGTGCTGTGACTGGTCAGGTGATTTTTCATTTGAGATTTCTTTTTCTTCTGTCCACATATTGGGCATGTTTCCAGAGGTTTTCTTGGTCTACCAAGGATGGGTCTTTTTTGCTTCAGGTCATCAATGAGTTTGTTTATGTCCAGGTTCAGTTTTGAAATTTCATCCGGTTTATAGGTTTTAAGTTTCGGTAAAATTTCATTAGCCTCAAACAATAACACAGATTTGTCTTTCTTTTTTTCACGCTGAAGCCGACTGTTGGCAATAGACTTTGCCACTTCTGGAAATGCATCTAACAATGACATCGACTTTGATTTGCCTTTCTGCTGTTTCCTCTCTTTTTTGCTCTTTTTAAGTCTACCAACTATGCCAAGACAGGAATCAGCTTTCTCTCCATTCAACAACTTATTACCACATGATTCCTCTGCAAGGCCCTGCCAAGGACGTGACAAAATTGAACTACTCCATTCGGAATCAGACTGATCGTTCATGAAATGAGAATCAGGCTTCTCAGTTTTTATGACAATGTCCATAGGTATAGGAAGTGTCATCTCATCATAAGATTCATCTAGGCACTTATTATCTTGGATATCATCTTCGGACTCAGCATCCTCATGGAATTTATGTTCTTCGTAATCAAGTTGCGAAGATGTTCGACACAAATTGTTCTGATTATCTTGTTCAGATGTCAAGAAGGAGCTTGTTTCTAATACCTCACCAGCAGAAAGGTATTTGATTAAACTGGCACAAGCAGCCAGATATTTGCCTGTGGCATCTTTGACAACTTTTTCAATCAGTCTATTCATAATAACAAATAAATCCAGATCCTTTTTCTCCTCAAACTCTATAAATGAACTCAAAGGGTATGCAACCTTGAGTGCGTCGTCAAATATAAATGACCCAGTTCCTGAACAACTTAGCAGATGGTCATGCATCAAACACACTGTAGGAAAGTTACAGAAGCAATTATGACAACTGAATCCTGTCTCTGATTTCTCTTCAATCACACTTTGATTTTCCGCCTCACACAAGTGGAACCTTCCATCAATCTCGATGCCATGTGATTTTAAGTGGGAGTAGTAACTGTGGATAGCTCTGAATGACTTGTAGCATATACCGCAAACAAACAGTTCTGAAGAGAGAGCATCCATCTCGGGACGTTCCCTTATTCTGCGAATGAAAAAAGTTATGGGGTTAATGCATGTGTGTAAAGAGTCATCGCAGATAAGCCTCCGCAAGAGCTGTAAAAAGTCCTTAGAATTTTGTTCACTATCAAAACAAAAAGACACATGTTTTGTCACTGAAAAAAGGTATAAAGTTACATAATACCGCAATATTATAGTTTTTCAAATTATTTTGATATGGCCAATAACCCCCACATTGTATTAAGAAACAGTTATTTAGAGATGTGTTTAGACAATTGATTATTAAAAGTAACTAAGCTATGTAGGTGAAAACATTGTCCATGCAGGGCCCTTGCTACACTTTGGGGGATTGGGGCCGGGGCCCTTAGAGGGGGGAATATCGCGTCATTTTCGGCGAAAAGGGGAATTTTAGAAGATCTTTTCACCAACCATTCAACACTTTAATTGCTATATTTTAATGTAATTTACATAAATACATGTATACATCGTATACATTTAATCAAAGGTTAATAGCACGATACCAGCTGGCAACAAAGGTATAAAAGAAAAAAAAAAAAGTTTTTTTTGGAGGGGGGAATTTTTAGCTGAAATAGGGGAAAAAAGTATACTATTTTTAGAGGGGAATGGGGCCAAATTTCCGCCCCAAAAACGGCCAAACGAGGGCCCTGCTGTGTATCCAATTATGCTGCAGCTTTTAAAGCATGGTTGGAAACTTTGTATGGTGACTGTCAATGAACTGTTGCATTCTAGTAGAACCGCTATGGGGATTATCCCATAACGTTATGTTGCCAAATGTCATGAGAGTTTATGTTGTAGTAGCCAGAACTAGTCAGCTAGCTTTAAACAGGCCTGGTTAAAGTTAAAAACAGATTGTTGTTTATGATATTTGACAGTAACATGTATATACCTAAAATATATTTTTGGAATATATAGGATATTTTATGATAAATGCCCATGTGGTCAGGACACATTGAAAGTACACATGTAACAAACATACCTGTCCGACATTGCGGTTAGGTATCTGAAAATATTCTAATCTCGTCACATAATTCATATGACAGGCCCTTCTGAGGATTTCGCGGAATCTGTAAAAAGATTTAATAAAATTTCAAGATTTGTCCGAACAGCCGCTTATCCGAATTTTTGGTACATCAAAACACAGTTTAGACCTTTGTGGATCAGTGAATCATTTGAGTATATGATATTAAATGCACAAGGCGTCTTATTAGTTATAATATAAAAACATAAAAATCACCAATTATTTTACTGTAGCAGATACCATTGGCCCTTTACGTAGAAAATGAAGTATAATTGCTCTCTGTAAATCAAACGCTTGATAGGCTACATTCCAACATCACTGTAGAAAAAGCTTTAAAGCAGAACAAAATTATGGACTTTGAACCAAAGAACTATCATCATGGTTAGTGATAGATCTTTGCTTGAACAGGCCCTTCACGAAACGGCATCAGCGAGCCACGAAAACTCGCATTGAATCGATGTACGTGACACGATATTTTTCAGAATGTACATTTATGACGAAACTGAAGTGCCCCTATTACCGGTATATGTCATATGTGTCGTGTTCTGAGAAAATTGGGCATAATGCATGTGCGTAAAGTGTCGTCCCAGATAAGCCTGTGCAGTCCGCACAGGCAAATTCGGGACGACACTTTCCGCCTAAACTGGATTTTTGCTAAGAAGAGACATAATTTAAACGAAAAATTCCATAAAAGCGGAAATTGTCGTCCCTGATTAGCCTGTGCGGACTTTACGCACAATCATTATGTCCATTTTTCTCAGAACACGACACATATATCTTATGTTGGCGTCTATTTTCACCTTGTTTGAAAAGTTGATGATAAACTGTCTGTGATCTATAAAAATAAAACACAAAAAAACGTTAAATATGGACACGCACGAGTCTGTTTAAACCCACGGCATTCTGAACTTTATTCGACACATTTAAGGCTTACATCACAAATTAACCGTACTTATGCTCGATTTGGTCATTGTCGGCTCGGGTACTACTTAAATGTACCCAGGGTACTCTTAAGTAAACTCAAATGTACCCCGGTTGCGCTAACAATAACTATGCTAAAACGAACCCGGCAAATTAAGTCTGTACGCAAGTTTTATTCCCGTTCAATATGTTGTAAAACGCGCCACGGAAAACGAAACAAAATTCTCTTTGAACAAAACCTGCCTCAACTTGTTTTTTTTTGTAGCATGTGTTTCGATAATATAGATTCAATTTACAATATATTGACATAAATAGGAACGTAATTAATTTGAAAAAAACAACAACCGACAACGACCAATTTAGCGTTATAATTCCCGGGTACGTTTTAGTATATTTTCCGTACCCGGGTACAATTAAGTAAATTTAAGAGTACCCGGGGTACATTTAAGTAGTATCCGAGCCGACAATGGCCAATCGAGCCGTACGCAATTTACTTCTAAAGCTGTAATGATGACGAAGTCGCCACGAACAAGCGATAGACCAAGTATCAGAACCATTTTGGCTACTTTATATGAACTACTTTGAAAAAGGCCCCAACTTGCAACAGGTACGGTAACATACTGACATGAATGGCTTAGTACTTGAGAAGCGCACATCTACATGTATAAATGCTTGCTTGACCCGAACATGAACAGATTAACATTTTAACATATTTATTTACACTTAATCTTGTAAAGACAATCATCGTATCAACATAGGTATTCATCCCATGTGTTCATAAAAGAAATGAAAAAAAAACGTGCGCCAATGCCGTTTTGGGATACGATTTGTGTTGGTAATATCGCGATACACGATTACCTGTGAATCGTGACAGACCTAAATCTGATATTGTTTTAGTAAATTGCATCTGTTTAGCAAAGATAAACTTCAAACATTACTGTAGATAAAGTGCAACGATTCATTAAATAATTGCAACATTTGCAAGAGAAGGCAACTATAAATAGCAAAACCAGTCACGCAAATGGACGCATTTTAAGATAAAGAGTTTGGTCTCACGTATTGTTTAATATACTGACGTCGATAGTGTATTTCATGTTCTCCATGTGTCCATTTGTTGTGTTTGTAAACTTAAAAAACCACAACGCCCATATTGTAAATACTCATACTTCACCTCCCCATTATTACTACTTTTTATATGTATGTAAATATCGTACAGACGTATGTTTCTTCAAACTCTTGAGGTCTGTATTCACCTTTTCAAAACCTGACTCAAAGACGTTTTACAGATTTGATTTCATAGATGAGAACGTCAATGACAATCAATGGCGGCATGTTGACGCCAATATTGAATAGGAATACAACTTAACTTAACTTTTAAAATATTCCAGATAATTTTTTTCTATGAAAATGTTCATGCAATCAATTGTTGTTCTCCGATGTCCTAAAAAACGAGAGTTAAACCTGCATTTACTAGGGGCGGAAAAGGCTCTCCCGAGATTTTACTACCCGGTTAAAAGCGCACACGATTATTTTGAGTCCCGGACTAAAGCTCACCCATACTTTTTGAACCTCGGGCATTAGTTCATTCGTCATAGTGTTAATAGTGAACTATGCATTGCGTTGTTTTATGTACCTTGTGATCCACGTTTTCTGATGATGAAGAGAACTGAAATAGTTTACAAAAAATCAATTACATTAATATATGGGTATAATCTGGTTGAGCTTTTGTCCGAAGTTCAAAATAGATGCTACGTGAGCTTTTTTCCGGGTCTGAACATAATTGGGATGAGGTTGTGTCCGGGCTAGTAAATTCGTGGGTGCCCCCCCCCCCTTTGCTTATAGGGTCATAATTGTTTAATATGTCGTCAGACATTTCACAGCTGAAGTAAGTTTTGGATTGTTTATATTTGGATATCTTTCATATTCTTAGTTTATTAATGACAATATTGTGTGCGACACAAAGGGAATCCCAGACATTTCATCAGTTAATGTGTATTTTGCAGCACACTTGCATTCCTAAATAAGGGAATGAAAATAATACTATCTTCTTTAGCCCTCACTATATTCATTTTCGCATTGTCATAGAAAATATATCTTTAAATAAAATGTGTTCCTTTTTGTAATTTTATTTTGTAACATGAAAACTATAGCAATGATAAATTAGGTTAATCACAATTTGTTGCGTTCCAATATAAATAACTTAAGGATATTTACTTGATTGTGTACATGTTTCTTTTCTGAAACATGTGTCTATAAAACACACGCTAGTTTCAATATAAAAGCTGTATAAAGAATGTGCAGCAGTTTGATAACGAGTGCGATACTGCACGAAATGTGCACCCCGAAGCTCTACGTATTTGTAAAGCGAGTAAAAAGGATATAAACAGAGAGCGTTAATGAACAAGTAAGATATATTATAAGGACTTAATTCGCAAGAAGAAAGCCTGTTGTTATAGGGACAAAATGTTGGGGATTGAACATTAAAGAAAACACAAACCAACCGACTTTTGACGATTTTTCTAATAAAAAAACATAATTTAAAATAAAATATCTTAAGAAGAATTTACAAAGTTTTTTTGAAAACCTAGGTAACACTATGTCTGATTTTTGTAATACTGAATTAGATTTCTGTTTAAATAATTATTTTAACATAGACAATTATGCATTTCGAAAACTTGAGTAGGCCTACCTATATCTATTAAAAAAGTTAACTATGCAATAAAACATTGAACACGAAATAAATCATCGGGAAGTGATTGTATTTTAAACTATTTTAAACGAATGTTTTTTTGAATGAAGTGGTATTTTATCAGCCGATTTGTGCGATCATAGGGAGCTGGGACGGTGTTTGGATAGTATAATAAAGTGTGTTTAGACCTATTTTTTATATATAATAATTGTACCGTTACTAAATTTTATTATATATAATTTTGGTTTTTAGGCATTTTCGGTCAAAATACACTATAATATACTATCCCAACACCGTTCCAGCCCCCTGTGTGTGCGATGTGTTTATCGGTATTTTTGTTACGGAATTCTTTCACGATACATGGACAAAGGGGTGCTGTTAGTGATGCAAATAATTATAGAGTGATTGCTTTAGTAAGTTGCTTTTCAAAATTATTTACCACGACTTTGAACAAACGCATTGAAACTTTTTCCAATGAGAACACTAGTATTACGGATGTTCAATTCGGATTTAGGAAAATTGTTGATGTTATTTTTATTTTGATGTCGATTGTACCAAATTATTTAAATGAAAATAAACGTTTGTATCTTATAAACGTTTATGTATTAACATGTTTTGATAGTACATACCGCAATGCATTATGGTTGAAAATGTTTAAGTCAATTTGCTTAGAATAGTAAAGGATATGTATGCGAATATTAAGCCACTGTTTAAATCATGTTCATCTCATTCATATTATTTAAGTCATGCGGTTAGACTTAGGCAAGCGGAGGTAATGACGCCAATTTTGTTTTCCTTATTCGTTGAAGACCTTGAACTTTACCTACGAGATAACATTAAGTCTGGTTTGATTATACATGTTGATGATCTTGTGTTGATTTAAGGGGTGTTGCGGCAGTTTATTTAACCGAGGATATATTTATGGCAACACCGATGCTATTATCACAACCCAATAGTTTTGTTGTCAGAATCATCACACATTTATGACCGAGTAGGTTCATAATAGGTACTCAGTGGTTCGATCCCAGGTGCGGTTAACTTTTTTTATTCTTTTTTTCTTTCCTTTATTTCACTATTTTTTTTCCTGGAGCTCTTTAGTCCTGTTGTTTACATTAATCAATTTAAAGCATTAAATCACAAACTCCAAAACATGCCGAAATCTGTCAACAAGTCCCTGTTATGGATGATTAAGGTCGAGTTTGATACTGTATGGTCTTATGTATGTGATTAAATATTGTATTAGTGTTGTGTTTTAGTAAGCCGTTGTGATCCCAATTAAGATTGTAAACAATCTATAATGTTTATGCATAACAGTCTATGTACCGGTACTTGGGTTTCGCCCAATTGCTGTATTTTAGGAAATTTGACATAGACGGTAGGGATAGTTGAACAAAAAATCTCTGTTAAAAGTGCAGTGACCACCTTTTTTTATTTTTGTTTTATGATAACAATACGTAGATGAACATATTTGAGCAGTTTCGCAAAAAGTTATTAGATAGAACTTTTTTAACTTCCATTTTTGTGNTGGACACGCACGAGTCTGTTTAAACCCACGGCATTCTGAACTTTATTCGACACATTTAAGGCTTACATCACAAATTAACCGTACTTATGCTCGATTTGGTCATTGTCGGCTCGGGTACTACTTAAATGTACCCCGGGTACTCTTAAGTATACTCAAATGTACCCCGGGTGCGCAAACTATGCTAAAACGAACCCGGCAAATTTAGTCTGTACGCAAGTTTTATTCCCGTCCAATATGTTGTAAAACGCGCCACGGAATACGAAACAAAATTCTCTTTGAACAAAACCTGCATCAACTTGTTTTTTTGTAGCACAAGTTTCGATAATATAGATTCAATTTACATAACTTATATTTATAATGCAATTCTCGAGAGCTGAATGTTAACACGGAAAACCAAAATAATGGTATTTCGGAAGAGGGGTGGATTAAAAGAAAACGATCAATGGGCACACAATTGGAATAATATTGAATATTGTTAATAACTTTAATTATTAAGGAACAGTGTTGAAATATACGGGAAGTTTTAAATTAACACAGGGACATTTGGTTTGTAAAGTCCTTAAGGCCACGAATACATTATTATTTAAATGCAGTGACTTTGACAACACTATTTTAATATGCCCTTTAAAATATTTAAACTAGGTCATATATGATTTTTCATGTAAGTGTATCGTATATGACTGCAACAGCATCAGGAACAAAAACAACACACATATTAATTACGAAACAAAAATATCAGCTGTTACAGGGTAGATAACTAACAAAAAAACAACAATAACAAGAATGAATAAACACACAATAATACAGTTTCAAACGAAAAGTTTTTTTTGTTAATTTAGAGTTTGGATCATAATGCGCGTTATAACATTCGTACTATGAAGTCTTCTATTTCATTGTTTTCGACCCATTTGTCGAGTAAGGATTTCGACAAAGGTAATAGTTTTAGTTAATTTATATTTTCAATTTCACCTATGCATTTGCTAGGTGAGAACATATCGCACAAACGTAAGCGTCGTGAAACCCTCTTATATCCACGTCCTCGAACATTTACCTCGCAAAATATCTCGATGCCCGATTCCAATACGTCTTTTGAATACGCAAAATCAGCGACTCCGCGACTGTGGACTCCACAGTCGCGGACGTCAATGGCGTTTTCCGCTACTGCTTCAACAATCAACGTCGCCAAGTTGACTCCAGAGTCAATCAGGTATTTTACAGCTTCCAATCCATTGTTGGCCTTTTCAGTCACATACATGATCTTTTCGATTCCATTTTCTATAATGCTCAAAGCCGCGACCGCAACATCCACTACGACACGGGATTTATCAACGACGAATTGTGCAGCTGTGAGTGCGAGTTGTGCACCGTCTAATCCTGTTTCCGCCAGTCGGGCACCACCTTGGGCAACCTCCAATGCTACATACGCCGCTCCTCGCTTTGCCTTGCACCAAATGTTATTTAGGACGCAAACAGGATCATACATGTTAAACATGCAATCTGTCATTCGCAGACATTGATAAGAGGAGTCCGACGTATAACAAGTGTCGAGCTTCAATCCAGGAATGCATATTGATCGGCACCGTTGTATTTCACAGACTGAATCTGGATTCTCTTGGTCATTTTTCAATTGTTTTCTCATATTTTGCAAGTCATGTTTCTTTTCTTCTAAATATTGTTTTGCATCTTCTAATTTCACCACCCCAGCGTCGAAAATTGAATAGGCGCTTTCCACAGCTAGTTGTTTCTCCTGCAAATATTCCTGTGCTCGTTTTAAACATCTGTTTGCTGAATTTAATTTATTCTGCAGATCAATAATGATTTCTTTTGGTCCGTTCCCTATCAGTCTTGCTACATTACCTAGGCTGGAAATGTACCCGCGGTCTTTGCCCAAAGCCACAAGTCGGACATTACCTACAAGCGCCCAGTTGGTCCATTCATTCCAAGTCATCTGCAATCCACCTGCGACATTAAAGATGCCAAAGACTGTAATGCCTGCATCCACAAAGGCGTAGTTTTCACTTACACCTGCATCGATGTTTATTGTTGTTCCGCTAAGGATTTCCACCTGTAAATGAATCCGGAATTCTCTTTTGTCCCCGACCTGACATGATTTGAACTCCAATGCAAACGAATTTACTTGCTGTAGAATTAACACAACTGTGTTATTAGTTTGGTCGTCTGGAATATCTGAAATAGATAATTAAAAACAAAAACATGTATTTTATGTAAGATCGGTTAGTGGGTACATGTTATTATTTCTGAATAGTCTGTCTTGCGTTTAATGTCTTAATGCTGACAGCGACAGCACATTCTTACAAGTCTTTAAATCATTTGGATTCAATAGTTTACCGTTAAATTCTAGAAGTCAAATGGCATTGAGTAATTGCTCTAAGGCAAAGCAATGGCTAACGAGAATGGATGGGTCATTTTCCCGATTTGACGCTATTGACCAACTTACCGTAAAGCAAAGTCTTTACGTTAAAAACAGCTTTTGACGGATCCCAACGAACTGCTGTATTGTAGATCCTACCGCCAATTAAAACTGGAATGTCCCTGACATAAGCAGAAATTAAGATGTCGCAGGACTTGGCATCGTGGGTACCTGGCGCGTTATCAACGTGGTTCTGGAAACGAGGGAACATGTATGATGTATTATGTCATTTCCAAATAAACGTCTTATTCTACTTGGTTTTTAGGTGCAACGACTAGTATATACTACATGTTCTTGCATGATATTCGCGGTATTCGCGGTATTCAGACAGACACAATCATAATTAGCGTGGTAAAACCTTTCGTAAACTATATTTCGCATTCAAATGGCAAAATATATATACAATCCTATTTTCGCAATATCGGTATGAATCGATCAATACACAAGTCTTTTTCGTTGGATTGTAACTAACATTTATGATCAAAACCTGGAACACCGTTAAAGGGACTTGTTCACATATTTTACATGTTTTGAAGTTTGTCATTAAATGCATAAAATTGATACATGTAAACATCGGAACTGAAGAGTTCCAGTATACAACAAAAATGAAATTAAAGAAAGAAAGAAAAAAGTAGGCAACACCTGGGCTCGAACCACTGACCCTTAGAGTAAAAGTAAACAATCCTCGTAATGTCACAAAAAATAACGATAACAACAGAAGTTTCCAAAGTATTCAATCGTTTCGCGTTTGTAACGCTTTATAATTTTCAGGTTTTTAAATCGTCATTAGATGCATATTATAACGGATACTTTAGAGCAGTGTAAATGTTAAGAATAACTGTTTCCTTGCATAAAACATAACTACATCAAAAATGTGCAAATCTGAAACATTTTGTTTTCAATTTTGTCAATTTATCAAAACGTGAACAAGTCCCTTTAAGGATCGGTCGGGTTAGTGGAAACAAATGATTGAACTGTTTAGATATCGTGATAAATTTCCTATTCACCATTGGTAACCAAATTTACAAATAGTTGTTTAATGAGATACCATATATTAATGATCCTTAAGAACCACCAGTTGTAACAAAAATGTGACCATAGCAAAACATAACGCCGATACCTAAATATGACGTGAATGTGGCTCTTATGAAGCTTTTTAGAATTATAATATTTCTAAAAATGTCCTAGTTTGTAAAGCATATTTAACTCAGGAACATAGATTTTATAGACTTCGACATTACATTGCGTCCACTTTTCGTTGTATATACATCTACTTACGCTGATAACAATATTGTCCGGTGTAGTGTCATCAATTTCAAGGCATCCAATACCTGCCAGACTGTTGAATACTTCAAAATACTGGTTTATTGACCCTTAAAAAAAGAAAGGAATGTTTAAAATTTAACGAGCAGCAAAAATCAAGGAAATGTAGATACATTTGTTCATTCTTAATTTATGCGTATAATATCTGATAATGTTCATTTCACTCTATTAACAAAATTCCAATCAACAGCTGTTTCTGCAAATTAAGGTAACATATACAATATACCATTAATGCAATTAAAAGAAATCGCACACGATAGTTTAAATTTAGTTCTGGCTACCATAACTTTAAATGTCGCTTTTTATGATTTTTGACTGGCGCGACTTTAAAGTTATGGACCAACCCCATTAGGAAAGTCAACCAGAGATTCCCGAAAAGTTGACAGTTTTAACAAAGACCGGTCCAAAACAGGTTTTAAATGCATTTATTGGCCCAAATCAACCACTTGATCGGAAAGATTGACATTTTTCACATTTAACTGATATATTCTTTCACAAAATACTTAAACATTTAAAATTTATCTATTCTGCTCTTACATATCGAGAAAAACAGCGATGTGACAGACTTTCTTGAAATGCGAATCTCCCGAGATTTCACGGTCATATGACGTTATTTCTATTTTTAGTAACATACCATGTGCTCAAGTGTTTTCAAATTCAGAATGACCTTTCCCGGTATTTAAGATTAGTATGGCTTGTTTTGTAAACAAATTGTAGTGTAAATACAAACTGAAAGTAAATATTATTTAAAACTACCTGATTCACACTGAAACCAGTCTTATAATCCACCAGACGTAAGTTGTTTATCACAAATAATAGATTTCAGAAAACGAAAGTAATGTTTACAATTTCAGCAAAAAATGTCAAGGTCGATCCGAAAGTATCCAAATGAAAACTCGTCACGTGACAAAGCGACAATGGCGTCAAAATTGTGAATTTCAGACTGATGAGAGTTATTTTCATATATTGTAAGATGCATTTGAAACATTTGAACCTTAAAATAATCCCCGATGCAGTAATTTATATTGATTCACCAATATATGTAGAAATGTATCCAAGAAAATGAGCTTTCTTTGATTTATAGCGTGACATAAATATGTTATGACTCTGGTTGACTTTCGATACGGGGTTGGCTTCAGAGTACAGGTCTGTGAATACTATATAAACTGTACGCTGAAGTTTCTTTAGCTAGTTTAAATTACCTGCTACGCTTCCTAAGATGCAACACAGCACGCAAGTCCTCCAAATATCCATTTTAAATTGAATAAATTCGATACATGCACACTTGTAGACCGCTATTACAATGAAAAGCAACGTAGCCCTAAACACTGTAATCTTATCTAACACTAGGAACCCAAGCACAACAACGTGTATATTCACTACGCTAGTAACCAACCCATTTCAGACACGTCGATATAGCCATATCGGATTTTCCGAAAAAAAAAATCCTTAATATAGAAGACTTTTACTTTCGTTTTCAATGATTTTGAATTAAGGCAATCGTAACTACTCGGTCTATCACGGAACAAGCCGAGAAAAATCTCATACACATGAAAACAAAATGAACCAGTATCCAGCATTCTTTGAAACCAGATTACAACCGAGAACTATTTTGTGCCTTACCTAGACAAACAACAATAACGAAGGAAACATTTTAAGACAGTTGAAGGCCATCGGATATAATAACTTTATTCTTATCTATCAGTAACGTTTTGTCCGGATTGTTAAATAAAATAGCTGTGAAAAATGCAACCTGCCATATCTCTACTGCATAACATAACTGCATTAAAGGAATTTGGAGGATCGTACGTACTCTTACTTAGACCAAACTATTTTGATGTCAGCGGAACACTTAGTAAGTGAAAGAGGTGTTTCTTCGAATTGACATGTTTATCATCTGAGACCATCATCGTTATGCATCAGTTATTAACCAGTTAAATTACGAATCCTTCTATTTGACTAAGTAAAGAAGCTAAGACAAAATACTTAGATATATTGACGGCTTTTATATAACTTAATATTTGTATAAAACGTTGTAGCTGCTTGTATTGCTTTTTGTTTCAAACATGTACTTTATCTTGTATCAAATTGTTCATTTTGTTAAGGCTCATGCATTTCTGCCGAAAATAAAAAACTTTATCGCTGATTCCGAGAAATGTGTCGTCCCTTCAAAAATGTACTGATATAAACGTCTACTAACCAGATAACAATATTATAACAAGCACCATTGTATCTTATCGATATTAACGTAGTGGTTGGATACAAAATAATAAAGCCACCTGGTCGATATCAACGTAAAGGTATGACAGGGCAGTCAAATAGCTTTGCATGTAATTTACATATGTTAACTTATCCGGTGTGACCGATAAAGAACTGGTTATAAAGAAAATATGCGTTCGCTTAAGAGTTTTATTTAATATAAATCAAGATTGCAGTCTGTTAAGTTATTTGAATAGGACTGATCTTAATGATTTGTGATTAATGATGTAAATGTAAAGCCCTTTCTTTGCTTTTAAAATGGAATCTACTACAGATGTATACCACGAATAGAAGGCATTTACAGTATAACATGTTTGACATTGTGTACTACCAAAAATAGACTGATATGTAATAAAATACATTTATTATACCCCCACAAACGAAGTTTAGGGGGGTATATAGGAGTGAGTTTGTCTGTCTGTCTGTCTGTCGGTCGGTCCGTATTGGTTGTCCGCTCTCTAACTCATGTAGTTTTCATCCGATCTTCACCAAACTTGGTCAGAAGTTGTATCTAGATGATGTCTAGGTAAAGTTCGAATATGGATCATGCCGGATCAAAAACTAGGTCACGGGGTCACTTAGTGCGTTTTTACATGCACAGTATTCTGGGTCAATGCGGCATGTGGGGGTATTCGTCACCGTAGTGACAAAGCTCTAGTTATGTCTATACTTTGTCAGTTTCTGTTTTCTGTGTGGAAAACGTAACTAAGTGCATTTTCATTGTATCACTGTATAGGTAAAAATTACAGGTCGCGGTGGTTTAATGGATATGGTTAAGTAAAGAACCACCTTTATATATAAAGTTTCTTTGCAATTATTTTATGTAATTTCTAACCAATCAAGGCATACTTATAGCTGTTCTACTATCAACTCATCGAATCAAGGTTCTCTTGGTCATTTTCCCATTGTTTTCTCTTATTTTGCAAGTCACGTTTCTTTTCTTCGAAATATTCTTTTGCTTCTTCTAATTTCGCTACTCCGGCGTCGAAAACGGAATGTGCACTTTTAACAGCTAACTGTTTCTCCTGCAAATATTCCTGTGCTCGTTATAAACATCTGTTTGCTGATGTCAACGTATTCTGCAGATTAATAACAATTTCTTTTGCCCCATTCCCTATCAGTTTTGCTACATTACTTAGGCTGGAAATGTACCCGCGGTCTTTGCCCAAAGCCACAAGTCGGAAATCACTTACAACCGCAAAGCTGCTCCAGTCATTCCAGGTCATTCGAACTACACCTGAGGCACTATAGACACCAACGACTTGCATCCACAAATGCGTACTTTGTACTTACACCTGCATCGATGTGTATTGTTGTCCCAGGGAATTCCACTTGTAAATGAATCCGGTTTTCTCTATTGTCCCGACATAACATGATTTGAACTCCAATGCAAACGAATTCACTTGTTGTAAAATCAACAAAACTGTGTTATTAGTTTGTTCTTTTGGGATATCTGAAAGATATTATTAAAACAGATTTGTATGTTATGTAAGATTGGTTTGTGACAAAAAGTAATTATTTCTGAACAGTTTGTTTTACGTTTAATGTTATTGTGCTGACAGCGGAAGCAATTTCACACCTGTTTTTAAATGCTTTGGATTCAATAGTTTACCCTTAAGTTCAGCTTAAGTAGCTTTCTCAACGTGTTTCTGGAAACGAGGGAACATTCTTAATGTATTATGCGATCATGTAACGGTCCTTTAAATTAATTATTTAGGCAACCAATAGTATAAAATACATTTTCTAACACGACACTCGCGGTATTCATACAGACAAAGAACACAATAACCGGTGTAAAACTATGCGTTTACAATTCTTTATGATCTAAAGAGACATCAGAACCTCAGAATAACATAAAGTAGACTATAATTCTCATTAAAACTGCACACAAATCGATCAATTCCAATGTTCGCATTATTAACATAAATCGATCGATAAACAAGTCTTTGTCGTTGGAGTTTAGCAGAAATTATCGAAACCTGGAATATCAAATAACAGTTAAAGGTCGGCATCACACAATAGGGTCGATCGGGTTAGAGCATACAAATAGACTTTTTATGCCTTGTGATTTATTACTTTTGCGCAACATTTAGTAGTTGTTTAAAGAGATACCATATACATGTATAAAGATAAAACTTATGTAGAATGATCCTGAAGAAGCACAATTTGGAATTAACAATATTACCATAGCAAAATATAACGAGGGTACATAAATTAGTAGCGAATGTGGTTCCTATGCCAATTTTTAGATTTATTTTATTTGAGATGAGTACGTTTATAACACATAATTAATTCAGCAAAATAGATTTTATAGAGTACGGCAAAAAATGCGTGCACTTTAACGAAATTGTTTAGGTTTTGATATTGCTGTTTACACGTGATTAGTGCAAGCATTTATCGTTGTATATACTTACGCTTATAACGATATTGTCCAGTGTAGTGTCATCAATTNAGCTGCTTCTGCAAATTTAGGTCACATATAAAATATATCATTAATTTAATTAAAAAATAAAAATAAAAAATCGCCACAATATTTTAAATTACCTGATACGCTTCCAATTATGCAAAACAGCCAGCAAATCCTCCAAATATCCATTTTGAATTGAATAAATTGAATATATTAACATTTATAGAGCGCTTATACCATGAAAAGAAAAGCAGCGCTAGAGTAAGCCCTCAACACTGTAAACGTATCTTTCCCCAGCCGCTACAGCGGGTATATTACCTGCGCTACTTACCAACCCATTTGAGACACGTCGATCTGGCAGTATCGGGTAATTCCGCAATAAAACTTCGTTTTTAATAGACTTTTACTCTCGTTTTGAAAGACATTGAATTAAGGCAACCGTAACTACTCGGCCTATCACGGAACAAGCCGAGAAAAACCTCGTAGACCGGAAAATATAATATGAACCAGTATTCCAGCATGATTTGAAACTCTTTTGTGCCTTACGTAAACAAACAACAACTGCGCAGGAAACATTTTCGGACTGTTGAAGGCTACCGGATATTTAAACTTTATGATTTGCTCTCAAATAAAAATAGCAGGAAAAATTGCAACCCGCCACTTATCGAATCCGTTTTTTCACATTTAAATGCGCTAAACTTAAACTAAAACTTTAGAGTAACTGCTGCTTCTGCAGCAGCATCAACACCACCACCACCAACAACACCATCACTATTCGTCTCATTGATCATCCTCCTTATCACTATTATAGTCTCATTATTATTGTCTTGATATTCTATGTAATTATCATCTTCTTCTTGTACCATTTGTATCAACATAATCAAACTCATCAGCATAAAAGACCCGATATCGAGTACAGCAGGAATTGCTTCTTTTTATAAAACGTATCGATAACAAGGCAGGCGATGCCTATATAATGCTCTGTGGTTAAACTGTTCAATGAAGTAATACAAAGTTTATTTATCATTTACCGTTTCTTTAGAATGAATCGATTGCAAGAGAGTCTTACGGCTGGTAGTACGTATCAACACAAAAATAAATTGTAGCAGCGACGTCATACGACGTCAACTAATAGATTCAAATACAAACTATTGTATATGTGGTCATCAATATGGCATCTATTTCAAATGACGGCATAGAATTCCTTGAGAAAATAAGAATTTAGTCGAATTTGCAGTACTCAAGCTTAACATGCAAAATCGGAAGATGTTTAAAAAATGGTTACTTTTCTGAACAAGAAGCGATCATAATTATGTTAGGGAGACGAAGAAATAAAAACACGAATAGTTTTCAGTAAAAACAGCCATTTGAAGGTTGACTCTTTTGAATATATAATTACAAAAAACACACTATTAGTCAAGTTATTATCTTGCCAATGAACATCATCGTAAGCACAATCCCAAAAAAAGAATTAAAATGTGAACTTGTATTTCTCCTGTTCGTTCAGACTTATGAATCGCCCAACGATGATAATAATATTAGCAAGGAAGGCAACCTAAGTATACTTTTGGTGAACATGCATTGTGAATATATCTCTCTTGCAATATTATGTATATTGGTAATGATTATCGTACGTTATTGATAAGATTGTTCTTTGCCCACTGTTCCTTAATTTGTATCGTAAAGTACTATATTGGAGCCAGTTGTTTCAGAAAATATTTCTCATTACGTTTTTAAGGTTTTGGTTCTCTATGATATACTTCAAAAGACGCCACCATCCCAGGAATATTTGTTTACAATGTGCTTGCGTACTTGTTAATTGTTTAAGCCGATGGACGACGTCGAACGGTGACCGACCAAAATAGCACTTTGCCGAGACAATCAAATCAAAGATCTCAAGATCTACATCTCTGAAAGACACCAAACATTGCTTCAACCAAGGAATCAGACGCACGAGTATCTCAATAACAATTCTTCATTTGATACAGTCACGATACAATCGATATATTGTCACCAATCAGATCATTCAAAATTGATTGATAAATCTATAGAGCGAATCGTAGCATCTGTAATATCCTTTAAATATATAAATTAGTTCTCGATTTGTATTGAAAGAAGCTTGGTTTAGTCAGTCGGCAGGATGTCCACATGTCCGACTAACAACATACCCCAATCTTACAGGAAAATTTTATAACAAAATAATTTACTTAAACAAATATGTTTATTTACGATAATTCCTATGGCAAACATGCATGGTGTACATGAATGATTATATCACATTGAAAACGTTATTTGGGAATATACTTTGTATGTTCTAGAATTTACAGATTGAATGGTGTTTGGAGTATTGAATGCTCAACTTATGTTAACCCTTTGCATGCTNGAATCGATTGCAAGAGAGTCTTACGGCCTGGTAGTACGTATCAACACATTTTTTTTGTAGCAGCGACGTCACGACTTCAACTAATAGATTCAAATACAAACTATTGTATATGTGGTCATCAGTATGACATCTGTATATGTCAAATGACGGCATAGAATTCCTTGAGAAAATACGAATTTAATCGAATTTGCAGTACTCTAGCTTAAGATGCAAAATCGGAAGATGTTTTAATATTGGTTACTTTTCTAAACAAGAAGCGATCATAATTATGTTAGGGAGACGAAAAAATTAAAACACGAATAGTTTTCAGTAAAAACAACCATTTGAAGGTTGAGTTTTTTGAATATATAATTACAAAAAACACACTATAAGTCAAGTTATTATCTTGCCAATGAACATCATCGTAAGCACAATCCCAAAAGAATTAAAATGTGAACTTGTATTTTTCCTGTTCGTTCAGACTTATGAATCGCCCAATGATGATAATAATATTAGCAAGGAAGACAACCTAAGTATACTTTTGGTGAACATGCATTGTGAATATATCTCCCTTGCAATATTATGTATATTGGAAATGATAATCGTACGTTATTGATAGGATTGTTCTTTGCCCACTGTTCCTCAATTTGTATCGTAAAGTACTTTATTGGAGCGTGTTGTTTCAGAGAATATTTCTGATTACGTGTTTAAGGTTTTGGTTCTCTATGATATACTTCAAAAGACGGCACCATCCCAGGAACATATGTTTACAATCTGCTTGCGTACTTGTTAATTGTTTAAGCCGATGAACGACGTCGAACGGTGACCGACCAAAATAGCACTTTGCAGAGACAATCAAATCAAAGATCTCAAGATCTACATCTCTGAAAGACACCAAACATTGGTTCAACCAATGAATCAGACGCACGAGTATCTCAATAACAATTCTTCCTTTGATACAGTCACGATACAATCGATTTATTGTCACCAATCAGATCATTCAAAATTGATTGATAAATCTATAGAGCGAATCGTAGCATCTGTAATATCCTTTAAATATATAAATAAGTTATCGATTTGTATTGAAAGAAGCTTGGTTTAGTCAGTCGGCAGGATGTCCACATGTCCGACTAACAACATACCCCAATCTTACAGGAAAATTTTATAACAAAATAATTTACTTAAACAAATATGTTTATTTACGATAATTCATGTGGCAAACATACATGGTGTGCATGAATGATTATATCACATTGAAAACGTTATTTGGGAATATACTTTGTATGTTTTAGAATTTACAGATTGAATGGTGTTTGGAGTATTGAATGCTCAACTCATGTTAAGCATGGATAATACACATTTCTATTCACACACATACACATTAACAATGTATTATTATTTTTTTATTTTTTTTATACCACATTTATATAGCGCCCTTTTCATACTCGAGATGTACGTTCAAAGGCGCTTTACATTTTTTTACCCTGATCACGGGTATTATCTGGGACAAACTGCACACATGCTCACGGCAAAACACAGTAACATCAACCTTTTTAATTGCTGTAAATGTGATAATCGTAATAACACTTCAAGGATATTGTAGAACAGATGTGCTGTCATTTACAGACAATCACACATATTAAATATAGGAATGAAATCCAATATTACTAAATATTTTGATGGCCTGAAGATTCTGTATCAGTTTATTGTGTAAATGTTCGGTGCGTATGATGAGCTTAAAAAAGTGCAGTACAAGTACATAGGTGGAAAATAATACACAAAACAACACGTATTGAAACTTTTCTACTTTATTATTAACAAATGCAAGTTGTTAAAATTATTATTATTATCAATGATAAATAACATACATAATTGTTAACATTTCTAAAACTTCAACTACAAGACTTTAAATATTATTTACCTTATATACTATTATGAAACAATTATATTTATGAAACATATCGTACATTTATTATTATTCAATAACGACAAACGTTGAAAACCCGGTCAGAAAGTGTTTCTTTTGTAGGAATTCAGTTTCGAACTATAGAAATGTAATTTAGTGATAGTCAGAAATTCAGAATACACGATTACCATTTTTTGTTATTATTTATAAGTAGTACTGGCCCCGTGTTCACAAAACGATTTTGCAATCGAAAATCGATTTTAACTGACATCGATTTTCATTTTTGCCTATCAACTACAATGGAAATCCATTTTCAATGACAAGCAAAATCGATTTTCGATTGCAAAAAAATGTTTTGTGAACACGGGNTTTTGACTTTTTTGGAAGTATCTTTGCATAAAAATAGAATATTCGAATATGAATGTTGGATTCGAATATTCGGCCGATTTTCGAATATTCGAATATTCGGATATTCGGTCCCATCTCTAGTCAGAATACACGATTACCACTTTTTTTATTATTTATAAGTAGTACTCGGCATCTTTCGTTTTGTTGTTACAATACATTAAAACATGCGCAATGTACATTTTTGGTGTTCAATGATTTAATAATACATTTTCCAAAAAGTATCAGGATGTACAACGCGAAGAGCACTTGAAAAAGAAGAATCCACCATGATTTTGACCAGTATCCTGATGAATCCTTAATTAGTTTGCCGACAAGCTTTCCAATCAGCGTATCCTTAGTGGTTCGGTTCAAGTTTGTTGATTTCAGCTCACTGAAACCCATTCAACCATAGGATAATTAAATAACCTTAAACATGTATTACCTTTTAACTGGTTCTTGCCTTTTATAAAGATGGTTTCCATTACCTGAATAAGTTTCTTGCCAGAAATGTTGATTGTTTTAAACAACTTTAATTCAAAACTCCCTGGTTTATTTTGTGTAAATTGAAACAAAAAGAGGGCCATGTATGTGCCAAATAAAAACTAAACTAAAAAAAGAACACCGGATTCTGTGGTACACATGCTGATTAATATGATTGTAAAGTGTTTTCATTGTTCGAGTTTTTTCTCTTTGGCTTTCAAATTCAAGCACATATAATGTTTCCTACAACATAAAAATAACCTTAAGATCCCAACTCAATCTAATTCAGTTACTAGAGACACAATTGCCATGATAGGTTATTGAATACAATACACATGTTTACATGAGTGAAATAGCAAACACAAGGAGTACAAGCCAAGCCAGTGCAATATAAAGCGTGGCGGGTCTTATCTAGAGTGCCGTGTCGTATCATGATGAAGCTGTACCGGATCAGAAACTAACAGAACAGACCAGGTGGGAAGCTGTAGTACGTTGTTTCAATTTACAAAAATCCAGTTTAAAAAAAAGTTAAATCGATTTCTAAAAGAGTCAATACTTTGCACTAAGACTGCTTTTATATTCCGAATTTTGTGTTGAGCAAATACGATACGTATCTGCAATTTCTAGGTATTGTTATGAAATTATGAACTTACAACAGGTCGTTTCTGTCAAATTTGATCCATATTTTGCTCGCTTGTAGTACGATGTTCGGGATAATTGAATGAAATATAAAGTAAATCATTATGATTTGTATACCACTATAAGCGGAAGAATGAAAAGCGTGTAATGGGCACTTTCGTGTGTTTGTTTGTATCGCTTATGTTTCAGTATTTATATTTTACATTCTAGCTCGAAGTGATACACGTGACGATTTAATCACACATCATCTATTTCTATTGGAACACATTTTTATTAAATGCTTACGTCGTTTGTTTTTTTTTAATATCTGTTACATTGCACTCAACTGGAAGATCCTACGGCTGTAAAGCTAGGCAACACAGTTTGTTTAGAACAGCTTGTACAATGACACTGGGAGCAACACTAAATAATTACAAAAAGAGCTATTTTAGTTGAATAACAGACAGAAAATATTAACGGCTTTGATTTATTGATGTCACAGCTGTACACAAACAATTGATAAAAAACGCGTTGCTAAATTATTTATATCACCTTGTTTATTAATATTAATTATACAGTAACAATGTGTATGACACGATCTTTTAGCACGTACTTTAACCGCATAGCGTTTTAAAATAGGTTAACGCTTACTTATTAAATGATATTACAATGCGATGGCATACGCAACATGTTTGATAACAGTTTAACCTTCATATCTGAGCAAATAGTGATGACTAATTGGTTAAGTCTCAACGCAAAAATATTCTACACAAAATTATCATTTATATGAAGTAAAAATCACGAATTGGGTTTGCATATTGATATGTATTATAATTATATTTTTTATACTAAAGTCATGGAAACATATGCAGGTACATATTAAATTTCTTGTTAATCGATTATTTGCATAAATGGATTGAATATACATCCCTGATTAAAGATCGACAACATGTGACGGATTAATCACACAGAATCTATTCCTAGTGGAACACATTTTATTAAATGCTTACGTCGTTTGTATATTTAATATCTGTTACATTGCACTCAAGTGGAAGAACCTGCGGCTGTAAATCTATGTAACACAGAATGTTTAAAACAGCTTGTACTATGAAACTGGGAGCAACACTCAATAATTACAAAACGGGCTATTTTAGTTGAATTACAGGCAGAAAATATTAACGACTTTTATTTATTGATGTCACAGCTGTAAAAAAACAATTGATAAAAAACGCGTTGCTAAATTATTTATATCACCTTGTTTATCAATATTAATTATACAGTAGCAATGTGTATGACACGATCTATTAGCACGTACTTAAACCGCATAGCGTTTCAAAATAGGTTTACGCTTACTTATTAAATAATATTACAATGCGATGGCATACGCAACATGTTTGATAACAGTTTAACCTTCATATCTAAGCAAATAGTGATGAATAATTGATTAAGTTTCAAAGCAAAAATACTCCCCACAAAATTATCATTAATATAAAGTAAACATCACGAAGTAGGCTTGCATATTGATATCTATTATACTTATATTTTTTATACTGAAGTCATAGATACATATGCAGGTACATGTTGAATTTCTTGTAAATCGATTATTTACATAAATGGATTGAATAAACATCCCTCATTAAAGATCGACAACATGTCACTGATTAATTACACATAATCTATTCCTAGTGGAACACATTTTATTAAATGCTAACGTCGTTTGTATATTTAATATCTGTTACACAAGTGGAAGAACCTACGGCTGTAAATCTATGTAACACTGAGTGTTTAACACAGCTTGTACAATGACACTGGGAGCAACACTAAATAATTACAAAAAGGGCTATTTTAGTTGAATAACAGACAACACTTATTAACGGCTTTGATAAATTGATGTCATAGCTGTTTTTTTTTAAATAAAAATAAACGTTTTGCTTAATTAGTTATATCAACTTGTTTATTAACATTAATTATACAGTGACATTGTGGATGACGGAACGCTCCCTTTAGCACGTACTTTAACCGCGATAATAGATTGCAAAATAATTTATTCAAGTACTTTCATTAAATGTAATTATTATGCGATCGCATACGTTAAATGGTTTGGTAATAGTCTAACCTTGATATCTAAGCAAATAGCGATGAATTGAATGTACCTAAAACGTTTGTAATACAATTTAATAATTGATTAAGTTTCAAAGCAAAAATACTCCACACACAATTATCATTTGTATAAACAAAACAATCAAAGTGATATCTATTATAAATATATTTTCTATACAGAGGTCATATATGTATAAATCATACATGTATATACGAAAACATTAAATATATACACATATTGAATTTTTTGTGAACATATATTGTATTTACTTAAGTCATATATGTATATATCATATATGTATATACGAAAACATTGAATATATACACATATTGAACTTATTGTGTATCGGTTTTTAACATAAATGGATTGAATATACATCCCTTATTTAAGATCGACAACATTAACATAACACTTGTGAACTCCATTGGCATAACTTATGCACTTGTTTTGTTTCGTGCATTTGCACTCGGGTTTGTTCATGCACGTTAAATGGGCTGATAACAGTTTACGTAGTAAGGTACGCGTCAATTGATTTTAATTGCTTGGAATTTAAAATATTCATCGTGAAGGTATTTTAATACATTCCTGTATAAAGGTCAGTGTTAATTTTCTACTGTTAAACTGTGCACATCGCCTAATAGAATGTGATCTAAATTATTGAGTTACACATCCGGTTCTTTTGTTTTTTGTGTGGTTTCGAAAACGCATTGGTGATATCTTTAACAGCAATTAGAATGCTAAAACATGTATAGCAAACGCACTTTCGTTAATCACTGGCGCCACCTCTTTTGGGAGTTGCATTATTAAACGTGCCAATTTGAGCTGATGCAAAGAAGGTGGCGCTAAGAACAGGAGTTTTGACAGTCGTATCAAAATGGTATCACGACATGACTTTATTGTGGTAACTAATTTTGTTTGTGCGTTACTCCTTAATGAAAATAAGTTATCCCCAAAATTTAGATAATATACAAATCTTCCTTTCGAACAACCAAATGGAAAGTATTTAAGACAAAAGACCATCTCAGTTAAACAAGTTAACATCCCGAATAAAAAATACTGATTAATATAAACCCGAAATGTACAGTACTATATTATTAACGTACCTTAAAACATGTATTGCCTATTAACTTGTTCTTGCCTTTTATAAACATCGTTTCCATTACACGAATAAGTTTCTTGCGAGAACTGTTGATTTGTTTTTTAACTTTAATTAAAAACTCACTGTTTTTTTCTTGTGTGGGCGGAAACAAATATAGGTCTTTGTGCCAAAAAGATTACATTTTTCTCATTAAATCTTTACAAAATACCCATGTTGGTTTATATGTTTGTATTTTTTTAAATGCCAGAACGGCCAAAAGTCGATTTTGTATTACAACTAAACTAAAAAAGAAAAACCGATTCTTTAGTTCACATGCTGGTTAACATGATTGTAAAGTGTTTTCTCTTTGGCTTTCAAATCCAAGCACATATAATGTTTCGTACAACATAACAATAACCTTAAGATCCCAAATCAATCTGATTCAGTTACTTGCGACACAATTTCCATCATAGTGCATTGAATACAATACATGTTCGCATAAATGAAATAGCATTAACAAGGATTACAAGCCAAGTCAGTGCAATAGAAAGAGTAGCGGGTTTCATCTAGAGTGCCGTGTCATATCATGATGAAGCTGTACCGGAACACAGCAGAACAGAACAGAACCGAAACGAACAGATCAGAAACGAACAGAACAGACCAGGTGGGAAGCTGAACCACGTTGTATCAATTTAAAAAATCCAGTTTAAAAAATTCAAATCGATTTCTAAAAGAGTCAATACTTTACAATAAAACTGCTTTTATGTTCCGAATTTTGCGTTGAGCAAATACGATACGTTACTGCAATGTCTAGGTATTGTTATAAAATTATGAACTTGCAACAGGTCGTTTGTGTCAAATGTGATCCGTATTTTGCTCGGATGTAGTACGATGGTAGGGATAATCGAGTGAAATATAAAATAGATCATTATGCTGTATATTTCACTATCATGGGCACGTTCGTGTGTTTGTTTCTTTCGCTTATGTTTCAGTATTCATATTTATACATTCTAGCTCAAAGTGATACACGTGACGATTTAATCACACAGCATCTATTTCTAGTGGAACACATTTTTATTAAATGCTAACGTTGTTTGTATATTTAATATCTGTTACATTGTACTCAAGTGGAAGAACCTACGGCTGTTAATCTATGCAACACAGTTTGTTTAACACAGCTTGTACAATACACTGGGAGCAACACTAAATAATTACAAAAAGAGCTATTTTAGTTGAATAACAGACAGAAAATATTAACGGCTTTGATTTATTGATGTCACAGCTGTAAACAAACAATTGATAAAAATAACGATTTGCTACATTATTTATATCACATTGTTAAATTACATTAGGCATACAGTCACATTGTGGATGATGGAACGCTCCCTTTAGCACGTACTTTAACCACGATAATAGATTGCAAAATACTTTATACAAGTACTTGTATTAAATGTAATTACAATGCGATCGCATACGTTAAATGTTTTGGTAATAGTTTAACCTACATATCTTAAAAAATAATGAAAAGTTAATATACCTTAGATGATTTAAATACAATTGTATAATTGCTTAAGTTTCAAAGCAAAAATACTCCATCCACAATTATCATTTGTATAAACAAAACAATCATAGTGATATCTATTATACATATATTTTCTATACAGAGGTCATATATGTAGAAATCATACATGTATATTCGAAAACATTGAATATATACACATATTGATTTTTTTTGTAAAAATAAATGGATTGAATATACATTCCTAATTTTACTCTTTCAGTGCTGCAACCGAATTTTCAAGGCCTTTGCAAACAGTTTAGATCCAGAAGAGACGCCACAAAACGTGGCGTCTCATCAGGATCCAAACTGTTCGCTATTCTGATAGTATTCTTTGAAAAAATCGAAGAAAATCCTAATTTTAGAAATTCAGCAGACGACATTTTTGCAGACGACAAATTTCCCAGCATGGAAAGGGTTAAGATCGACAACATTAACATAACACTTGTGAACTCAATTGGCAAAGCTTATGCACTTGTTTTGTTTCGTGCATTCATTTGCACTCGGTTTTGTTTATGCTCGTTAAATGGGCTCATAACAGTTTACGTAGTTAGGTACGCATCAATCGATTTTAATTGCTTGGAATTTAAAATATTCATCGTGAAGGTATTTAATACATTCCTGTATAAAGGTCAGTGTAAGGTTTCTACTGTTAAACTGTGCACATCGCCTAATAGAATGTGATCTAAATTATTGAGCTACACATCCTGTTTCTTTTGTGGTTTCGAAAACGCATTGGTGATATCTTTAACAGCAATTAAAATTCTAAAAATGTGTAGCAAACGCACTTTCGTTAATCACTGGCGCCACCTCTTTTGGGAGTTGCATTAATAAACGAGCCAATTGGAGCTGATGCAAAGAAGTTGGCGCTAAGAACAGGAGTTTTGACAGTCGTATCACAATTGTATCATGAAATGATTTTAATGTGGTAAATAATTTTCTTTGCGCATTACTCCTTAATAAAACTAAGTTATCCTCAAAATATAGAGAATATACAAATGTTCTTTTCGAAAAACCGAGTGCAAACTATTTCAATAAACAATAGACCATCTCAGTTAAAACAAGTAAACATCCTGAATATAAAATACTGTTTAATATAAACCCGAAATGTGCACTACCATATACATCCAGTAACCAAATCACAATTCATTCTTTTTTTAAATTAAAAACATGCTACTTCTCCTTGACAAGGTGAGTTGCATATCCGTATAAAAGTATCAAAAGGTTATTTTACGAAAATTCTAAAATAGCTTGCAGATCGGCCAGAATCCAATATTTATGTTGATGCTAAAACTTGAATGCCTTTAAAGCAAATGTTTGATGTCATTACTGATTATGTTTGGTGGACATTTTTTCTTCACACAGACAAACCAACGATTCTTTATTCATGAATCTCCAAAACGAGGCGGCGCCAATGATTTACGGCCTTGAAAGGATGAAACATCAGGAACGAATTGCATTGGTAAATATGTATGTATGATGTATCACTTTTAAGAACGATACATCATCAATTATTATTTATACACGAATTCCCCAACAATTTAGTTGTGTTGCGCGCATAACAGTATAAATCAGAGGCGAATTTAAGTATATAATTATAAACGGAAACAATGCAGTCAAAAACAGACATGATTGTGATTGGAATGTATATTATTGGTGTCGCGTTTGTTTTGAAAACAGACGCATTTTGTATAGTCAGTCTACACAATCCAGGTAAGTTCAATAATCAATGATATATATTGCGATGCGTACCATATACGTGCTTTTTGGTATCTATTCTACTCGGACAACATAACATATAAGCCCAGACGCTTAGACAATAATCGTAGCGATCAATCTATAACCAAGGTTTAAACAAATGATAACTCGTTTGGAATGTTATAACAACCGTAATATCAATTTTAGCTGTTGCTGTAATACTACTGTCACTGCCACTGCCACTACCACTACCACTACCACTGCCACCACCACCACCACAACCACTGCCACCACCACCACCACAACCACCACCACCACCACCACCACCAC
>VMBQ01001579.1:36631-135869 GCA_007657795.1 Dreissena rostriformis
TACCACCACCACTACCACCATCACCACCACCACCACTGCCACCACAACTACCACCACCACTACCAACACCACTACCACCACCACTACCATCACCACTACCACAACCACTACCACCACCACTACCACAACCACTACCAACACCACTACCAACACCACTACCACCACCACTACCAACACCACTACCAACACCACTACCACAACCACTACCAACACCACTACCAACACCACTACCAACACCACTTCCGCCACTGCTGCTGCTATTATTTGTTCAAGTTGAAAATGTGACTATAAATGTACAATTCCATGTTAGTTAATAAGTATCGATTTTCAGATCAGGGCTCCGACTGTGTGTACAAGGACCACAGGTTCAAGTCCGGTACGACTTACAAGGCGCCGGCCCCGTACTGTGTCCAGTGCACGTGTGACAATGGGGACATGTCTTGTTGTGGGTGAGTAGTAGAATTACTTAATTTATGATTTATGGCATCAGGCCGTAGCAAATACAGGCATAATGTTGGCATCAGGCATAATGTTGGTATCTTCGCTGAGTCGAACGACGCATACTTTCTATTAAACTACTTTTAATTCAAAGTTGAATTTTTTCTATGGTAGAACAATACTTTAATATTTCAAGGGCTATCTCCTTAAAAAGCAGCACTGGTCATATTTATGTAGATAGATATAAATACAATAAAAACATCAAGCACATTTTCAAATATATCCTAAACGCTGAAAATACTTACAAGTTATATAAGTTGGTTTCCTTATTCCTATTAACTTTATGAAAACAAAAGATTTTCGTGAGAGCAGTCATTCATTGTTAATTTAATGTTTGGCAGATACTCGCAATCAATGATCTCAAACTGTATATACAAATACTAATTTACTCTGCAAATCATTGCATTAAAAATGCAAACCATAGTTTGAAAGGCACCTTTTCACAGGTTTTGGCATGTTTTGAAGTTTGTCATTAAATGCTTTAAATTGATAAATGTTAACATCGGAACTAATGAGTTCCGGTATAAGAAAAGCAATCTTCGCAATGACACACAATATTACGTTTATAACATAACTTTCAAAATAATACAATCGTTTCGCGTTGCAACGCTTTATCATTTTTAGGTTTTTAAATAGTCAAAAGAGCATATAATGGATATTTTAGAGCATGGTAAACGTTCAGTTTTACTGTATCCTAACAAACAAAAATAACTACAACGACAATTTGCAAATCTGCAACACGTTTTTATTTTCAATTTTGTCAAATTATCAAAACGTTTAAAGGACCTTTAATACGATTTTGAGCGAGCCAAAACGAGGACGAAGCCCTTAGTCTGGCACTCGTACTATTAGAAGAAATATAGGGCCAGCACGTCGGCTCGAAGTAACAATTGTGTACTATTTTGTTGGCTATCTGTTTCACAAATATTTCTTTACATGCACGAGTATTATATGTTTTATGACACTTTTTTACCAAGTTGAACACATTATTGAAAAAAAGATATAAAATTCTTCTTGATTTATTCATCGCTTTAATAATTCTATACCCATGTTATTAAACTCTATAGACTTCATAACATTTTATATAAAAAATAAACTCAAGATGTGACATTTTCAACTCACACGTCGCGCATATAATCTTGTTTGTTTGTCTTTCAGGTACGGCAAAAATGCTGGCAAAGTTGGAATACGTGGATGCAGGCAGATTATCCGTCCGGATAGCTGTGAAATTGAATTCGTTGATGAAAATCAGCCAGATCGGCATTGTCCATATTTGAAATGACATAAGAAACCTGAAAATATACATTTGCCTTAGTAAAACTGTAGTTGATTCCTTGGTAAATGTTACACTTGGTATATTGTCGTACAATGATTTAAATAAGAAATCGGCCGTTCAAATACCAACAAATACCAACAACTGCACCAATAAAATACATCTAACCCTGCCCTTTTACATACCCTTGAGGCAATTTATTTTGCCTGAAATACAAGTAAGCAAATATATGCCAAGCAACCAAAAACTAGTCAATACATCATAACAATAAAGGACAATACATCATGGCAATTACGTGTCCACCCAAAGCGTTTCGCTGCAGCATATACGTTCTGGTTGGCTGAATCGCACTCGCTATCCCGCTGTTCCGTGACTGGCCAGTTGTCTTAGCCTGACCTTCAAAGCACCAAAAGCCAAAGGTATCGCGCCTCGAGTGCCCATCTAGCCTGTCAAGTTCATCATTTTAGTAACGACAGTCATTGTACAATTGGAAAATATCCACTCTTGGGCGTTTATTCTCATATGTAAGCATATTGAACAAATCAGTCATGTCATAAATTTGAGCCTCTCTCTGTAAAAACGGGGTTTAATGGATATGCTTAAAGTGTCGTCCCAGATTAGCCTGTGCAGTCCGCACAGGCTAATCAGGGACTACATTTTCGCTTTTTATCATATTTTCGTTTAAAGGAAGACTCTTGTAGACCAAANGAATTTAACCAAATATATTCTACTGATCGAAATATAACTGTGAACATTATATTTGATCTCATTTCGGAGTAACTGTATAGCAAATGTTCGGTTAGAAGAGACTTCTCTAAGAAAAATAATAATAATAACACAACACAACAACATAAAAAGATGTGAATGCAAGAAATTATTGTAATGATGTAAACGATTATGTTGGCTTCCTTGAATTAAGCTTGAACCGTTGTTATTTCGAAGGAAATGTGAACATGTCTAGTTTATTTTTCTAAAATTATCAATAAAAATAACGATATGCCCCTTCATATACTTAACGAATGTGTTAAATAAATGCATTTGTCTATTGACAAAGCTTCAGAATGATTATTAATTCAAGTATCGTTCCTTGGCCAGTGATGTCCGGGGCGGCCATTTTTGTATTAGTTTTAAAAGTCCTTTGCAGCAAAATGGCTGGATTGTGTCGGTAGAAACAACGTGGAACGCTCTGGCTCCGTAGTCCATACTTTGATATTATCATGGAGGAGTTTCAGAAGATACGCACACTCGTTGTACTTGTCGGTGTCCACCTCACGAACGCTTTCCATTTCGTCAAGCGCCTGGTCATAGAAACGCTTGGCATGGTCACGTGCTTGAGGGCGATTGTCAAGCATTTCGTGGATGAAGACCGAGTAATTCATAGCCAGACCGAGGCGCAATGGATGAGTGGCCGCCAGACTACGTTCTGCATACTCCGTGGCAACTGGACGTATACAATAGCAGTTATGTTTCGAACTGAGTCCAAATGTTTTGAAGCATTGAATTGGAATCTTTATCTATGCTTTAAAGTTTAAAATTACCATACGCATTCTAATTACATAGCAATCTCACATAACACAATTTACTTTAAAAGCAACGTCATTTAAAAATATATTGTATACAATGACTAAACATATTATTAAATTCAAAATCATTTATCAATTTTTGATGCATTAATCTGAAATATGCTTGGCATTTAAATGATTATTTAAGAATCAAGTCTTTCAGAACATCTTTTTATTATTATTTGTCATAGTGCTTATCAACTGTGTTGTAAAAACTTAAAGTTTAAATATGTAATTAAAATATATGTCTTTGGAAACAATGTTTATACCGATTATTTACATTTATCGCCATTGGGAACTGTTATTATATAACTCTAAAATATCAATTTATTTTTCACTCGCAAACGTTTACGTACCTTGATAGTGCTGCTTGATTTCGCCAATATATTCAGCAAGCTTAACTCCGTTCTCCTCAGTTTCGCAAAGATATCTGTAGTAGTCGCCCTTCATTTTATGGAAGAAGATATCCGATTCTGGCTCGTTTATTCCGGGAAGTAACTTAGTGTTTAGCATTTTTATAAGTTCCTCACAGAGATGGCGCATTTCTTGTTTTAACATTGCCTTGTATTCATTCACAATATTTCTCTTTTGCATCGTCAAATCCGTAGATCCGACAATTTTATTTATAGTCATTAAACCTTTTCGTCTGCGTGCGATTTCGTTTTTGTATGCAACCGCTAATAATTTTCGTTCCTTAGCATTTAGTTTTTGCATGACTGGCAATGATGCCACTAAGTCGCGCATTACGTCCACCATTTCATTATACCGACCTGCAAGTTCACACAACTGTGCTCTATGTGCTAGTACTTCACGTTCAAACGGCATTGTTGCTTCACAAGATTAACACTTTAGGCACAAATGAATTTGAAATTAATCCGTTATTTGTACGATTGCGTTCAATGGGGTTTCCTCATCAATTATATCCTGTCATGTACACATTTTCATTTCGCATGCGGTTACGTGTAAAAACGAGAGAAGTTTAATACTTGCTTAATGACAAACATGTTCACATTATACGTGTTACACTATATCCATTTCAAGCATGGTCATTCAACTTTTCATTCACACAACCAATGTATAATTTGAATGCAAATACATAATAATTACACTTAACGAAATTGATTTCAATCTTATTTATTTTCGTTAACTTAGAGCGAGTTTTCTGCGCATATATCGCTACCGAAACTCAAACCTTTTCAAACATTTCATTAAGACCAACATGTTCTTCATAATAGCTCATTCATGCATTTATGTATTAACAGTCTATAGACCGTTTGGTTTTGTGTAGTTCAATATGGTTGATTGATTTCTTTCCTTTCATTGTACTGACGAGCTATTCGATCCTTGCTAGTGTAAAGCCCCACCGACTGAAAAGGTAAATAGACCAGATATGAATGCAACGTGAACAACAACGACATTAGCTAACAGTATAAGAAAGACATGTACTCGACTTAAAGGTGAAATGCTGATTTCATAACGAAAAATGCTATTTTATGAATAAATATATTCTAAAACGATTGGAATCATCAAGCAAAACTGCTTTTAAATAAGTATTTATCATCTTGAAAATACACTTTTACATGCCTGTGAATCGGCTTTTATTATTGCGGTTATTATGATTTATTCTAACCTATTAATATTCTTACTAAAATATTGAAGTATTTCCGCTATAAAATAAAAGCTTCTGGCTAGGAATTCCGTATGTCACAGTGTAGAGATGGTAAAATAATTGTTGTTTAGTTGTTGTAACAATTAGAAATGTACAAAATACATTAAAATAATTAATCCCAATATAAAATATCCATTAACTCTTCGTTTATCTTGTATACCATATCATATATTGCACGACAATACATATTATTTTGCGCTTTAAGAAGGAATACACTAAAAAATAATTAAACAAATAATACATTTCAGAACATACCACTGATGAAAAGTATAAATAGAAAGTTTGCCTGCATATGTCTGAAACTAATATTATTTATTAACGAGTTTTGTGGCACTAAAAAGCAAAACAACAAAAAGGACACACGGACGCTTGGTAATTAACTTTTACTTCTACTTGGTCCAAATAACGTTTGTAAAGTCCCTTGTCCGTTTCTGTTACGCCAATTATGGTATAAACTTAAATAATGTGAAATAAATCAAAGTCGAAAAATAAAACCACAAATTTTGCAAGCGTTTCATTTACAACATAACACGCTTCTAGACTATTGCAATCGCTTTAGACTGTTTGTTCTAATTAGCCGATTCCGGTGTGGGTACAAAACATCTTTGGCGTAATATGCTATTCGGCATATCAATGATATCCATTTAACGTTTTTATATAATATGACAATAAGTACGTACATTTTATTTAATAGCAGAATAATGAAGCTCAAAAGACTTCTTCAGTATGAAAATCCTTATCCAAATCGTCGTTTAATAGAATCGAGAAAACACCTTTACAATATAAAATTAGCCGCGTGATGCGAGAATGGGTCTTATACGATAAATACCCAGCGTAGCTTCAAACCAGCCTTCGCAAACACAAAGTCTGTATTACTGAAATAACCTGAACACAGTCTGTATTACTGAAATAACCTGAACACAGTCTGTATTACTGAAATAACCTGAACCCAGTCTGTATTACTGAAATAACCTGAACACAGTCTGTATTACTGAAAAAACCTGAACACATTCTGTAAAACTGAAATAACCTGAACACAGTCTGTATTACTGAAATAACCTGAACACAGTGTGTATTACTGAAATAACCTGAACACAGTTTGTATTACTTAAATAACCTGAACACAGTCGGTATTACTGAAATAACCTGAACACAGTCTGAATTACTGAAATAACATGAACAATGTATTCAAACGCATAGTCTGTATCACTGAAATAACCTGAACACAGTCTGTATTATTGAAATAACCTGAACACAGTCTGTATTACTGAAATAACCTGAACACAGTCTGAATTACTGAAATAACCTGAACAATGTATTCAAACGCACAGTCTGTATTACTGAAATAACCTGAACAATGTATTCAAACACACAGTCTGTATTACTGAAATAATCTGAACAATGTATTCAAACAAAGTTAAAATCCTATGGAGGATACTCAGGAGAAAATTTGCAGAAAACTGTCTCAATGTTAACACTTTGAAGTGGGTCTATTTCGTAACGGAAGTACAAATAACATCATATTAATAGTACAATAACATTGTGAGCGGATGTGTAAACAGTGTTTAAACAAATAGTTCAGCTACATAACATATTGTACCGGTTTAAACATACACTGTATTCATTTGTTTATATTGTTAATCAAGTCGGCTCCCAAAACAACAAGACCAAACATTCGGTTTAGTCGAGAATAAAACAAATAAACGATCTATTCCATCAAACACATTTATTTAACAACGAAATCATACACGTTTAGGCATTTGTTTTACACCTTGAGTGTTTTCGTATTATTATATTGGATAATTATTATTCATGCATTTAAGCATGTTCATTCCACAGGGTCTAAAACAAGAAACAATAGAGCAGGAATGCCATTATACCATAACAGCAAGACATTGTATTCTCGGTGCAAATATTGCCCCAAAACGTAACGCATCCGAATACGTGATCCGTTACATAAACGAATTAATGTCATTGTAGTTATAATTGATATATCGTTGAATGAAACATACAAAAGAAGATACCATAGCTTTAACTAGAAATGCTCGACTGCAATTTTATACAAGAAAACAATTCACAATAATTGGTTATTATCAGTACTTCTCATGCGTTTCATGATTGCTATTGCAAAAAAGTTATGCTTTAAAAAATATATACAAATCCAGGGAGAAAAATCGATAGCAAACCTGACGACATCCATATGCGTCATATGCGTCATCAACTGTATAGTTAAACCGTTCCTTGTTTAATATGGCAAAACTAATAAAAATAAACAACGATTGTTTTCGATGATGATCTTTTAACAAATAAGGCTTACTCTTTTCAACAGTTCGTATGTGTGACCCATGGACACGGATGTATGGAGGTCGCATTTACTTTTATTATTTACCTTTGCAAATACACTTTAATATTTTATATAGAATACATTTTAAAATTTTGTGATCTTATTATGATGCAATTGTCGTTTAACTAGTGTTTTAATTCCCTGTACCTTGTAATCATAGCTGACGTTAACAGGGTTTGCTCTGTTGATGACGTTTCATTATATTTATATTGAACTATTGTGATTGGCAATACTCTGAGGGAGTTAGAATTTTAAATAGTGTCTGTCCTTGAAGGCTACCTTGGTTTACATACCCTGGACAACGTTGTGCGATTCGATTATATACCGTCATTTTTGTTTTTCTACAGTACTTTGTCATGCATGCCATCTATACACTGGTATAAATGTTGTAATGAGCATCGTTGAGTCGCGCAATATACTTCAAGTATTAAAGTTACTAAAACTTGAACCACTCCCATGGTAACCGTTTAAACCAACCAATCAATCAATCAACCGATCGACCGACCGACCGACCGACCGTCCGACCGACCGACCGACTGACCGACCGACCGACCGACCAACCAAAAAGCCAATCATAAAGCAGCCAACCAACAAAGCAACCAACCAACCAAGCAACCAACCAATCAATAAATCAATCAACGAAAAGTTAAGCAATTAATCAATAATGTGTTTACTAGCCAATAAAAAGTACAAGGCCGTAAGTACCAGTACATTAAATAAACGATACTAATTAAAATATATGTTGGTGATTTTAAACAATCAAATGATCATACTATTTAACGGTCAGTGAAAAGAATCTGCTTGGTAAAAAAGACCTGCCCATATGTATCTGGCAATTGTCTGACTGGGTGTGAACGACTCGGCGTACATGAATGCTCTGTTGCGTCCTTGTTGCAACCCGCCGCTTTGAAGGCTTTGCTTTCCAGCTCAGTTCTGACATCAGAATTTAAAGTAATTAAAATTACTCAACATACTTAGCAAGGAAACGGCAATAGAGTTACATCTCATCTTAAAGGCAGCTTTATGTATTTATTATTTCAGTAAATGGCTGTATCGCTTAAATATGATACAGCGTATTAAAGCTAATCAACATCAATTACAATTCTAAGCAACGAAATGGCCACATAGTTACCTCCCATCTTGAAGACAACTTTTGATTTTTTTCCATAAATGGAGGTATCGCTTAAGTGATTCTGTTAATTAGAGCTTGGCCCTTCGCATGGGACCGGTGAAATCAAAGAATGTTGAGTTAAAACCAGTCAAGGATATGCCAAAATACATAAAGTGTAACTTAAGCTGCACCAGCAGGTGAAACCTTTTTTAAGCACGTGGGCGTTTTATTGCAATGATTCACAATACAGGGCAAGATCTCACACGTACATATTATAACAAACACATATTGCAAAGGAAATGAATAAAACCGCCTTCTAATGGTCAAGTCAAAGCACTGAAGGTTTTAAACGGTTTAAACGAGTTTAAATTAAATCGTATATTAGGTTTAACAAAATTTGGTATCAACCACATAATGTCTTTGTTTAAAGGCTTTTGGTGGAAAAGCATTATACAGCAACCTATTCAGAGCATCGTCATACAATCTGTGAGAGTATAGGTTAAGCTTCTCATGATTCGCATTCAAAATAAACTGGTTTATATGGGTATAAACTACACGATGTCCTACAACATCACGAACACAATTTTCAGTATTCAACCTAACGCTAGAATATTTGTTTCACGAACTATTTTATCTTTAAATCAGAAAATGTAGTATTTTTTTCCATAATTTTGAATAATTTTGCGAATCTATTTGTCAAATATTTAAGAAAAACATATGCTGAAAATATAAAATTACATAAAATCGTAAAGTATATTTAATCTGTATAAAATCGTATTGTTTCTCATAATACACTTTAATTAGGAATATTTGCATTTAAAATAAAATATAATGTATGTGTGTTGTATTTCATAGAGGCAATTGAATACAGGTTAAAAGTATAACAAAAGAATATATAAAAGTATGTAAAGAAGTAATAACTCGCCAATATGAGATGCAATTCATAGCCACGATAATCAAGCACACATGTTTAACCATCATTTTATAGTAACAATAATAAAACATCGGGGTTATGTCGAGTTTTGATTCAACCTGAGACCTAGGGTATTTTAGTTTTATTAAATTTTGCCATGTTCAAAGATTTTTCTATTTTATTGCAACACTTATTTTGAAATGTTTGATTATGTTTACCAAATGTTTTTCATTAATTTTAATGATTATTAAAAACTAGTTTAAACATAAAACAGCTTTGGCTAACACACATTCATATGAATCGTTAATTAAATAAAGGAATACTAAAACGCTAAATCATCTGGGAAGAAAAACTCGACATCATCATGAAGTCGTTTATTTTAGGCGAGTGAGCAATATTCGTAACAAAGCATTATACAACAAACAACAACAAATCATCAAAACATAAAAGTGATAAATTATATGAATTATGACTTACATGCAATGAAAAATAGGAGCGAATTTTATCTTGTTTAAGCGGGTTATTATTAGATGGCCCCGAGTCCGCTGTTATAGTGAAGCCAGTGAAGGGTACGTAAGGTCGTTCTTCCGATCGTATGATAGAGGCAAACAGTTCAAAGGATGCGGTTCTTAACCGGACACAACGATGTTTGGTGATACCGTTCAGGATCAGGAGAGCTACCTTGTTACCGTAAACTAGAAAACATACAACACACTATTAAATGATTCAAACTTGAGTCAGCGCCAAGTAACGGGTGATGCAAACTGCATTCAAGTGACGTATACAAATCAGCAATAATCACTTTAATTCTCATCACAACGACAATATACATGTTTTCTTCATAACCGTTTGCGACGATCGGTTATGAAGAGATTTGATATACTCTATGATATGAAGTATTGTCGTTGTAATTTTCACATTCAGCTAATTTACAATTTCAGCTAATCTGGCTTGAAAAAAAAGGCGAACAAATTTGAAAAAAACAACAAATAAACTAATTGGCACTAACATGATTGGACGTCCGTCTGGTGTGTTCGATGATCTAGGAGTAACATCAATTGCTCTTGGTGACAAGCGACATTTATTTGGATGGCTGTACTATTAGATCAATTCAGATTGTGCCGTGTTTAACATTCAAACATTGTCTTAATTCAAAAGACAAAAATGATGAGTGGGATTACCTCAAAACATATAATTATCTTAATTGATGGTATTTTTATTCAGATTAAGTACAGAAATGGCGATAACATTGAGAAGTCTTCCACACCACATTCAACACCTATCACATTGAGATTAATGACGCATTTTGTTATACCAAACACGCCGAAGCATGTTCACTACTTATACTACTGTTGCCACGACTTCTACTACTACTACTACTACTACTACTACCACACCTACTGATAATACTGTTGCTGCTGCTACTGCTTCTGCTTATACTACTACTACCATTTTTTCTACTACTTTCACCACCACTACTACAACTAAGACTTGTTCGGTTACTATGACACCATGCATGCGTTTAGTACATTAAACAAAGTAACCATTAAACATGAGTTTGTGTGCGTTAATGTATGTTTATTTTATAGTTATGCATTTTGTTAAACAGCAACGAATAAATATGGTACAAACTTGCGGCTCATTGATTGTATTGAAAGTCATCCCATTTTTAAAGATACATTAATTGGTATATTTTCATAAATGCTAATGTTAATTGTATTGCAAATGTAGTTTTAATTGTGTGTTCGGCACATTTCTGTCACTTGAGCATCAATACACTTTACGGCAAGCTTAACTTCGATTCGTTAGTAGTTATTGTATTAAGCGGACGTAATGTCAACTTTATATGATTTATTGAGTTGATTTAAGTTCGCGAGGTTCTTTGTTTCTAGATTGAGGAAGTACACTTTTCATTATTTATCTTAACAAACAGTTCGTAATATGGTTTAAATATTATAGGAATTAATTATTGTACCTGTGCTGAAACTAATACGCATTGTTATGGTTATTCATCAACATACAAAACACAACATGATGTATAACAGTACTTCTTAATCATAAACACTGTCAGATGCGTTAAGGATTAAATCCTCAGTGTAGACACTTAAAACTTTCGAAATGAATAATAGAGCTAGAAGTGTCCTCTACAAATTCTATCAACATGTTCTGACATTGTCAATTGTAATTCAATTGATGCCTTTGCATTAATAAACTTGATCAAAGTAATTCTTGCTTCAGACAAAGCCTTTTTTATAAGGTAATAACCCTTTATATCCTCCACTTGATTCGTTTCTTTCTAAGTTTATTATTAACCGTTACTTACAAAACATATTCTCCACGACACACTCATAATGGATAAATATCCCGGTGAGGTCAGATTGTTCAGACAGCCTGCTACTAGTACCACGTAATCTAGTACAACGTGTTCCTTGGTCGGGCTGTTGAAGACTAATGGCCCTATTCAACTACGAAAACAAGCCCACGATTCGCTACGATTGATCACATTTATTGAATCGGGAAGACTCGTGACAGTCTACGATTCAGTTACGACACTGATACGATTGAGTTACGACGAATCGTGGGGTTCGGTTAAAGTCTTGCGAATAGGGTCGCGACTTCACCACGATGTGTAAGAATCTACTGCGACTGCAATACGAACGATGCAGATCGATCACGACTAAGGTAGGACCTCACCGAACGCACCCATGAATTAGGCGCCAATATCTATTGATATTGATCATTCTTTACAATGTGACCTACATTCTTCTGTGTACATATACATGTGAAAGAAGGCCTCCGTGCCTTTTTTGGCGCCAAATTAAAAATGGAAGTTCGACGAAAAGCCTTTTTTTATTATAAACAAATTACCTGTTAATCATACAAAGCAAAACCCTAACAACTGAATGACTGAAAAAAGCTCTACACCCATTCTCCGAAAATCGTAACTGTTTTGTAACTAAATCGCGAGAATCTTAGCGAGCTCGCAACTCACTCGGGGTGAACTCATGAGAGCCTTGACAAAGTCGTAGCTGATTCGTAGACAGATTACGTTATCACCTTTTTCCCGATTGAGTCACGAATTACCAACGATTCCATTACGACGCCCAAGAACGCACTACGACGCTGTGACGAATCAACTGCGATTAAATGCAGTCTTGTAGGTCCTGACCAAATTTTAAACACGTTTAAAATCTGGCCACGATTTTTCGGGAGCTCACGAGTTGCAGGAATCACTTACGACCGGCCCACGACTAGCTACGAATGAGTTAGGACCTTCGACGATTGAGCTACGAATGTCCCCGACCTCACCATATTGGAAATCGGGACAAATCGTGGGGAATCGGGTCGTAGTGGAATACCCCCATTAACCGGCCCCAACGATGGTGTCACAATAATTCGGACTCCTTTTTGAGGAGGGTATCCGGGTAATCCAGCAGCACAAAGAAAACGAGCTGTCAAAGGGCGGATGAACACATATGCGCGTCAACGGCTAACCTTGGGGCAGTGGGCAGTTGACACACCTGCACGGGAAAGTAGGTCACTCCCGCTCTACCACCAGTCCAGGGGAGCACCTCAAATAATTGCAAGTGCCCTTCAGTCTTCCTACCAGGGTAACGGATCTGCTGCCTTGCAGGTTAGGCTTTGGTTAGTCAAAGGCTAAGAGAGTCAACCCATACTTCAAATCCGGAGCCGGAGTCCCTAAGGCGGTCTGACCTGGTCAACAAAGTCATGTTGGCAACTCCTGCGACGCTACTTGTGCCAAGATGTATCGGCTTCGCCCTTCCATTAGACTTACCATCTTGCGAGGAGAGGGGGATCTGCTGCATGGGCAACAGCTGACCTTTCATATCGTCTTTTCACGATCGAATCAAGGCACCACAATCCAGGACATAAGCCCTTTAGCTTAAGCTGACAAAACAATGAGTAGTATTTGTATTAAATCAGGTCGACAAATTAAATATACGATTCGTTGTATGAGCCCACTGTCACCTTAATGCTCATTAAAAATAGCTCACCAATTAATGCATTGAAAAAGTAGCCATATTACATAATGTATCATCAGTAGCCGGAAACATATCATAACCTTAAGCCATCGAAAGCTTAACTTAAATCATAGTGTTATACATAAGTATAATACCACTATGATAAAGTTTGAATATTTGTAGCGACATATATTTACTACATAGTATTTCATACTATTTTGTAATGTTGTCTCAGGGCCGTCGTCGGACTTGTCAAAGTGGTCAGGCTTTAAGTGCCGGAGCTACTAGGGGGGTCCGGGGGCATGCCCCCACGTAAAATGTTGTGAGACATAAAGGCTAAATCGTGACATCTGGGAGGTTTTGAGGCGAAGTGCACGATATTACTAAGTTACAAGGCGCCGCACCAGGCTCCATATTATTTGCAAATGCGATAAACTAGGCAAAATAGTTTGAAAATAATTTGTTAATTTGCTAAGTTGCTGTGCTGTAACACCTTTAAAATTTTCCAAATACACAGCNACTCCTTTTTGAAGAGGGTATCTGGGTAATCCAGCAGCACGAAGAAAACGAGCTGTCAAAGGGCGGATGAACACATATGCGCGTCAACGGCCAACCTTGGGGCAGTGGGCAGTTGACACACCTGCACGGGCAAGTAGGTCACTCCCGCTCTACCACCAGTCCAGGGGAGCACCTCAAATAATTGCAAGTGCCCTTCAGTCTTCCTACCAGGGTAACGGATCTGCTGCCTTGCAGGTAAGCTTTGGTTAGTCAAAGGCTAAGAGAGTCAACCCATACTTCAAATCCGGAGCCGGAGTCCCTAAGGCGGTCTGACCTGGTCAACAAAGTCATGTTGGCAACTCCTGCGACGCTACTTGTGCCAAGATGTATCGGCTTCGCCCTTCCATTAGACTTACCATCTTGCGAGGAGAGGTGGATCTGCTGCATGGGCAACAGCTGACCATTCATATCGTCTTTTCACGATCGAATCAAGGCGACACCGTCCAGGACATAAGCAGCCCTTTAGCTTAAGCTGACAAAACAATGAGTAGTATTTGTATTAAATAAGGTCGACAAATTAAATATACGATTCGTTGTATGAGCCCACTGTCACCTAAATGCTCATTAAAAATAGCTCACCAATGAATGCATTGAAAAACTAACCATATTGCATAATGTATCATCAGTAGCCGGAAACATATCATAACCTTAAGCCATCGAAAACTTAACTTAAATCATAGTGTTATACATTAGTATAATACCACTAAGATAAAGTTGGAATATTCGTAGCGACATATATTTACTACATAGTAATTCATACTATTTAGTAATGTTGTTTGATCATACTCACGACTTTATTAGTACATATATTGTCTGTTTGCAGCAATAAGTTGCAATTGAACCCTTCACATACAGACACCTTTTGTACTGTATAACGTGTAAATGGTAGAAGCGGAATATATTGTGCTTATGTGATTAACATGCAAAACAAAACACACACTCTTTACTCCATTTTTATAAGCTCGATTTTTTTTACCAATACCATTTGCTTTTTGATCGAGTTTTTTTTGTTTATTTGAATAGCAATTATATGAGGTTAATTTTTATTTACACTTGTATTGAGCGATAAATTCTGGGTTAACTGTGAGGTAAGACGCGTCAATTGAACAGTGTATGCGTTGTATCGACCGTTTCTAAGGCATCGACACCAGCTGTAATCATGTGTTTATTTCTTATGTCGTGTTGTATTTATGTCATGCATTGTATGAGCAATGGATCACTTACCTTAAGTAAAATAGTAGCACATGTTAGTAAAGAAGTTCTGATGATAATGTGTTTGTAAGAATTTCTCTCTGGAGAATCATTCCTGATTTCTTTTTAAAACGCGTTTCTTCTTTTATTAGCAATTGGAAGAGTTATCACACACTGATATTTCAGTGGTAAATATCCAGCCACACACCCACTGATCATACCGGCTTACGGACATTCTTAAAAATATATTAGTTAAATAATGTGTTATATTATTATTATATTATTGAACTAATTTGAATTATCTTAAGGACAAGAAATTAATCTGACAGCTATTGCCATACAGGCACATTTATGAATTTATGTAGTTCATTGTATTTATATTTACAAAGTTCACTTAACATTTGTAAACATTTTACATTTTGTTGTTCAGATATATAGGAATGTATGTAAATGGAAACGAGTTTTTCTATATATTTTTTTTTTACATAATGAAAAGTGCTTCAGATTTATAACTAAAAACAAACCTTGATGTCCGGACATGTAATGGAATAAACCTTTATGTTGCAATTTCTCCGTTAGTAAAGAAAGATAAATACACTAGCTGTGGAAATCAAAATATTCTCCAACCATTTCATCAAAACTATATTAAATATGTGCATAAAGCAAACTGTAAAGCAATATAAAACCTGGATGAAGTTTATAGCGGGAAATCATTGTTTAGCCAATTAGAAATATATAGTTATAAGAATTTCAAACATGTATATTTTGATAAATAAGTAGTTCTAAACACATAAATAAATGTGTTTCATCTCTCTTTACAGTAATAATTTTCATTTAAAGATTGATATTTTATAATGTTTGTATCATACTCGCTATGTAGCTAACAAATAGGAACACATTAGACACGTAATATGGGTCCTATGAAACTCGGTGCATTGCGTTCGTAGTATGGTTACAGACTTCTGCCATATTTTCTGGCGTGTGGGCGAGTTAGGAATTCGCCAATATACCATACAAAATAAGAAAGGGCGAACAAGGTCACAATTGTCCAATTGCCTTGTTTGTCGCTCTGGTGGGTATGGTTGTCGTTATTTCGTGTGTCCTTGCTGATCGGTTCAATGGTCGACATCACTCCAACATGTCTGAGCGACAACTTTATCCGCAAGAAAGAAAAAAAGGAGGCGATGAAAGTCATAATTGTTTCGCAAGTATTATATCTGGTTCGTTCATGCGGGTATAAATGTCACTCTATCGTGTTGGCGTGTCGGAGGGTTTTCAGGTCCCAATCGCGCCAGAAAAACAAATATAGACACCAGAAGGACGAAAAAGGCGTCAAAATGTCTTAAATGTCATATCAGGCTCTTTCTGCAAAGTACTAACAAGTTACTTTTCCAATTGGTCCCGCTGCATAATGTTTTAAGTTGACCATCTCAAATTCTTCGACTTGCTGACCTTCCGATCTGTAATGGTTAGTTTCATCATCATTTTGTCTGGAAGACGCTGTTCTTCAAGTTGCACCAATATATCTCCCTTCTGTAGGAGCAAAGTAAATCTATGCGTGTCTTTGAAGTTCTAATTGTTGGTTTCTACGATGTAATATGCTCTCGCTTGGACATCATAACGTTAATATATATTATGGCGGAAATAACAGACCTTCATGCATTATAAATACCATAGTTGTTTGAAGGCTTCATTGAAAATAAGATTGCCATTGTTAAACTGTTTGCATGACTTTGAATCAATGTGTTGTCTTAATGAGTTACCTTCGGAAAATAAAGAGATTATTATTATATTATTATATTATTACAGTTGCAAACAAATAAATTTTTTGTGTGTTTTGTTATAATCTTGCCGGGTACCAATTGGATTCATCACTCGTTTCAGAATCAACACTTTATTTCATAATTAAATTGGCATTCTGACACACTCATATTTTTAAAGTTGATTACTTGTATTAATATCTGAAGAAGACAGTATCGTTTTTATTATAAAACGAATCTTTTACAAAATTGCTGCATTGATATTTTTGTTCACTGAGCTGATGAAATAAAATGAAAAGACGATTCGTTTCTTCCTACGTAATTGAACCGCATGCAACTGAAATCCGACGTCGTAATATATACTTTAGATGAAAATAGAATACATGAATATACATGTATAGTTATTAAAGTTATCATAAATTGTTATTAAGTAAGGATCAATGTTTGTTAATATTCGGTTACGTTACTTTTTATTAATTGTATAAGCCTAAAAAGCCATTTTTGTATCTTAACAACGGATATGTTTTACTTAAAATGTTTACAATAATTTTGTTACAAGATATGTATTTATTTAGTACGTATGATAAATATATTTCACTTAACTTAAACTTGAATGCTTAATTTTATATTTTTGAAGTAATGGGTTTTTGCAAGCAGCTTGTTAGAAAATACCAAACATATTTGTGAATTGTAGCGATAAATATATTCATTCTCTTGCAAAATACCGAAATATGCAAAGATGCTTGACTTTATGCATGTTTAACATTTGCGAAAATAGAAAAAATGGGATTTATTTTAGGTTTGTGCATAAAGCGGGCAACATTCGTTGCCGATACCTTAAAACGTGTAACTTATCGGATAAGACGCATTATGACGGAAGACAAATGACTTATACATGTAAAACAATACTGAATAGAGCAATGTGAAATGGCAGGTTCAGAATAAATATGAATTAACTGGAAAGACATGTGTTCAATTACAATAAGTTTTTTTGTCATACTTGTTCAAATAAATAACATCGACATACCAACATGGAATTTTATATATTTTACTAGTATGCGGTATGTTATATTGTGAACCCAAGGTGTGAAACGCGTCCGTAATAATCTATACTTACAACATACCTAAATATTAATGTATGGTGGTTAACAAAATAATACGGCTTTTCGAGTACCGGGCTTAAAAATTTTGTGTGCCTAATAAGAGACAAAATCCATAAGGACGTCACATTACAAAGTCATATTGGCGTACTTTTGCAATTATAAAACATATTCAGGCATTTAGTAAATATACGTTTATAAATTGTTAGATACAATGCATTGAAAATAGGTATTGCCCATTGATTCATTAAATTATGTTCATGTTCGTTAAAGGTAAATTAAAACAAGGACAATACGTTGTTATGGCAAATGTCCAAGATCTGCACATCCGAGTCAACAGCGCCCCATAACCGTGTCACAACACTTTTGCGAAACAATAAACTAAACCCCAAAGACTTCGTTATACATCAAGTAATATGTATCGAATAATTTGTTTTATAGCAATAAGTTTTTTTTTAATGTATTGATTTGTTTTACGAATCTAGTATTCTTGACCGAGGATTTACAGACGTTACAGTGTAATAAATATCGTACAAGTGCTTGTCCAATAGTGATCTTACTCACAGATTAACATTTTGGTCTAGCTCGTGCACATTGGCAAGATTCCATCGAAATAAAATAAGATACTAGTCGTAATTCACATGGGTTTATGACATGATTGTAATTGAAATGTAAGAACAATACATGTATTCTTCACTAATTATGTTTTGACATGGGTTTACATCGCCCCCGAACTAATTCTAACTGTTTAATTATTTATATGAATCTTTTAAGGTTTTCCATGTTTGATTTAAAAAAATAATATTTTATACTTTAGATATGTGTTCTTTGCCTATGCAAGCAACATACATTTTCTTGAAATACTTTTTTGTTGTGTTCTCATGTTTTTGTCATTGATTAGCGCGCTTACTAGCTGGTTTTAGTAGCACACGACACCATTGCTAGGGGAATTAATATGGATATTGCAAGTGAATATCTTTCAGTAGTTTGATATTCCGATTTCATTTAATTGCATACAATTTAACGATAGGAAGACGGTTTTTAACGTTTGATAACATCTAACAAATTTTAGTTTCAGCGTATTGCAAAGCAATGTTAATATCAAACATATGCAATTTATTTGAGAATACAAATTTGTTTAAAATTACCACATATCCTAAAGGGTAAACAATTAAGTAATCAATAACTTAATCGACAAATTAACGGCTTTATTGGTCATTAAAGTTTTGAGCCACCAGACCCAGGCCGACAATATACTTTCTGTACGTGGTTTCCAAAGATCATGTGCGATTTAGATGGAACAATATAAACCAGATTCATCAATAGGTTGCAAACTATATTGCATGGTCAATGGACAGAGCAAATCATGCAGAGTAATCTATTGAGAACAAAATAAGAGGCATGCAATTGATTTAGACTCTTCAGCATGCTTTAAACGCCCGAAAGCTTTTAGCAGTATTGGTATTTTTTGTCCCGATTTTCCTCTCAATTTGCTATTACTGATTGAAGAGCGTCGGTTAATTAAAGAAATATGTGTCATAAAATAGAACGAATAACGCTGCATAATAAAAAGTATCTTTTTCAACCTATACTACACGGCAGTCAAACGATATAGAAGGTGTGTTTTTCATAGCAAGGTTGATAAAATTGAGCTTTGTTAAGATGGTCTTGATTATTTCGGGTTATTCAAACTAAAATTCCAAAATAATGCTTAATATTTAATATAAGCCACAAAATACCTCTTTAAATTTATGTAAATAAGTCTTTATGCTAAGCGTGTGTTAAATTTCATTCAGAGTTATAACAAATCTACGTTACACTTACGGGCAGTTTTTTTTTACTAATGCAACCGTACAAAAGTGAAGAAAATCTCCACATTTAAACAACAGCGGAGTCATTTCGCGCTACATCAATAATTTCTAATAACCATTAATTTCTAAAATGGCTTAAAGGCATTAATTATAGGCACCTAACATTCTATTGATACCCGGCTTACTGCGAAGACCATTACCTTTCAACTTAGAACAAGGACATTAAGCGTCAACGGTCGTAAAGGAGAAACAATACGTTATAAAAGCAGGTATTTTTTTAAATTATTGTATTAAAAACATAGACATTAGTACTAATTGTACAATTATAATATTGGACAATAAACTGCTGTCAAATAAATTAACCATAATTTGCATATGGCAATTCATTATTACAAAATGAGACAGTGTTCTCTAAATTTTACAAAGTTACACCCGCTTCGTGCGTATTTTGCAAGTTATGTAAACTTTAATTTATAAATATATCATCATACTACATTTGGTCTGCAACTTTCAGGTTAATCGTACTAGTAACACGTGCTGTGGTCGTGAGCATATCAACAAATATCTCTTCTGAATTTAGGGTGATTTCTTTCCGCTGATAATGTTTTGGTGTAGTTTGTTCAAACATTGTTTTAACGCGATTTTCGACATGTTCTCATCGTCTTAATCGTGTCATCAAATCCCTTCACTGGACCGATTAGGTATCGCAATAACTGAACAAAACATTTTCCGAAAAGAGGAAACCACAAAAGTTACAAGCTGCACCCTGTGGAGTATGAAACACACACCGGATCAAGAGGCTAACAGTTGGAACTTGGCGATTTCATGTTACTCATTTGATTAGCCCTTTGTACTTTGTAAAATTGACCAAATTGTTTTCAACAATTATATGTCCATATCTGTATATCTTTTTTATGCCTATGTTCATGTGTAAAACTTCAATATGTTCGTCGATCATGAACACTGCCTAATCCATGGTGTTACCGTTGTTATTTAAACATTAATATTGTGATTAGAAAAACAAAAATAAATTATTCTTTATCGCGTTATTGAAGAAAAACCACTTGGCCTATGATATACTATAAGTCAGGTTTATCCAAGCATTTACGATTACTTTAAAAGGCTTCTAAACATGAAATCGCTGATGTATTCAAATAAATTACATACTTTCTCGTACAGTTATATAACAAACATGTGAACGTTTAATAAATTGACAGTATCATTCAGTTGTGCTTGTAAGCACTTTTCTTTTACTGCAGTGAACTTGACGTCATTTTTGGTACTTTTTGATTGATGACATTTAACATTTTTTATTGATTTTATTCGTTTAAATTGTATTGATTAATCCGCAATTTGATTAATTCCGTTATTGTTAACTTTCATAAGGTGTACGAGCAAATATCGATTACGGATCATTTTCACTGTTTTACTGGGAAATGACGTCATTGTTTTGACGTCAAGGCGTTGTTATTCCTACAAACTTCTCCTGTTCAACCCTTTTAAATGTAAATACATGTTGGAAACAGCATTCAATGTACCGAAAATGTGTTGGCCTCGACGAGTTGTCATTTTTTGTATCAACTAGCGATTAATAGAAAATTAATATTTCGCTTGTGGTATTTATTTATCTGATTATTGATTTAAAATCGATTAACTTCCAAATCCAATACATATCCTATATATAATTCACTAAGGTCTCTTAATTTTGCTTGTGAGTGTACTTTGTAGCAAGATTTACAAAGTAAAGCCAAACGTAACGTTTTCATTGAATATCTTACAAATACAAAACGAGTAAGTGTGTGTCGAGCATGTGATTAAATTCATAATCCTTATCGAAGGGTTTTTGTCACCAAAAATGATGTTCTCAAAAACACAGCGATTCAAAGTAGATAGCAGTTATCATTTTTTAATATGTGTGCTTAGATTTAATTCTTAAACGTAGGAACGTAACCTAAGCTTGAAATAGATTACTAAGTTTGAAGTTTCCTTAAAACTGTTCAATTAACATGTTCTCTTTTTTTCCAATTGCTGGAAGTGTAGCAAACACTTAAAGAAACTAATTCTAACTTCACATTAAGCTTCTTGTGACTTGTATGTTATTATGTGTGACGTTATAATGCTTACATTTTGTATAGTGTTTACATATTATGCATTGTACTTTTTCGGCCGAGAACCAATCCACTTTACATAACAATTGACACGGTTAAGATAGTTTCTGTGTGAGAGGATAGCAATTTTGCTATTTGACTGTCTGCAGGCTAAGATCAAAACAGCTATGTCCATGCATATGCGATATTACTGGTTTCCAGGCAACTAAAAAGGACGATTTAGAAATAAGTGGGTTTAAATTGTTTGGTCTAAGTTCGTTTTTATTTGTGAGCGTTAGCTCACAAATAATGTAGAGGCAATTTCGCAATTCAATATTGGCTTAACTACGCTAGGAAACGTTACCCGTGACTGCCTGTGTGGATAACTGCAGTAAAATTATGCAGACGACAAATGCTAAAAGCCTCTGCTCTAACCACCGCATGTGCCTGTTTATAGTTCCCACTGTACACTACATAGTGTGTATGTATTCTTAAGTATTTACCAGCTTGTAAGACAACGTTAGCCAGTCTAGTGATTATCATTGAAATCTGTACATATTGGCTGCTTTCATGGAAAACTGGGCTTAGTGCATGTCAAATAAGATTAGCCTGTGCACACTGATAAGCTGTATCAATGATTTGAAGAAAAAAAAACACATCTCGACCTGTGCTTTAAGACACACTCTTTATAAATTTGAATGGGTTGTGGTCATTTCAAACTTGCGATATAAAAAGCTATAACATAATTTTGAAAACTGAGTTGCGTCTAAGATTATACAACAGCGAGCAAATTCAGTGCCTTCAGCGCTTTGATTTTATACAGAAACACTTCTCTGCACGTAAATCTGTTCGAATATTCTCGTTGTTAATCACGTAATCAGTAAATATTAAACCGTATATGTCATATGATTTGCGATTTCGTAGGAAATTACGCCCATTAATTGTTTTTTTAATCCTGCCTGGATCATTAAACACCTCTCATAAAGTGTCTATATAACTGGAATACTTAGAAAGAGATAATTGTAGACTAATGTCATACAGTATTATAGGAAACGATTTTCAACAGCTTCCGGTGATATTTCCTTATTGCAGTCTTATCATCGTTGGAATTGCTGCTGATTGTGAACGTGTAATGAGCACAACTACGAGGCTTTTAATTAATTGCATTTACCATAAAGGTGTTATTTTTANTTAATAGGGTCCTTGGCCATTTGTTTACATGTTCAGTACTTGTAAAGAAAAAATATTCAAATGGTCAATCAATACGAAGTGGTTCTATAAATTCAGGGTTCCCGGAGGATCACCCAGCTTGAAAGAACGGGTGACCCTCGCCAAAATCTGGTGTCCTCGGGTTCCCGGGACACCGTTAGTGTCGAGGCCTGGTTGGAAACAGCATTCAATGTACAGAAAATGTGTTGGCTTCGACGAGTTGTCATTTTTTTTTATCAACTAGCGATTAATAGAAAATTAATATTTCGCTTGTGGTTTGTGATCATATTTATTTATCTGATTATTGATTTAAAATCAATTAACTTCCAAATCCAATACATATCCTATATATTATTCACTAAGGTCTCTGAATTTTGGTTGTGATAGTACTTTGTAGCAAGATTTCCAAAGTAAAGCCAAACTTACAGTTTTCATTGAATATCTTACAAATACAAAACGAGTAAGTGTGTGTCGAACATGTGATTAAATTCATAATCTTTATCGAAGGGTATTTTTCACCAAAAATGATGTTCTCAAATACACTGCGATTCATAGTAGATAGCAGTTATCATTTTTTTAAATATGTGTGCTTAGATTTAATTCTTAAAATTCTTAAACGTAGGAACGTAACCTAGCTTAAAATAGATTACTAAGTTGGAAGTTTCCTTAAAACTGTTCAATTAACATGTTCTCTTTTTTTTGCAATTGCTGGAAGTGTAGCAAACACTTAAAAAACTAATTCTAACTTCACATTAAGCTTCTTGTGACTTGTATGTTATTATGTGTGACGTTATAATTCTTACATTTTGTATGGTGTTTACATATTATGCATTGTACTTTTTCGGGTGAGAACCAATCCACTTTACATAACAATTGACACGGTTAAGTTTCTGTGTGAGAGGATAGCAATTACGCTATTTGACTGTCTGCAGGCTAAGATCAAAACAGCTATGTCCATGAATATGCGATATTACTGGTTTCCAGGCAACTAAAAAGGACGATTTAGAAATAAGCGGGTTTAAATTGTTTAGTCTAAGTTCGTTTTTTATACAGGAACACTTCTCTGCACGTAAATCTGTTAGAATGTTCTCGTTGTTAATCACGTAATCAGTAAATATTAAACCGTATATGTCATATGATTTGCAATTTCGTAGGAAATTACGCCCATTAATTGTTTTTTTTTAATCCTGTCTGGATCATTAAACGCCTCTCATAAAGGGTCTATATAACTGGAATACTTAGAAAGAGATAATTGAAGAATAATGTCATACAGTAATAAAGGAAACGATTTTCAACAGCTTCCGGTGATATTTTCTTATTGCAGTCTTATCATCGTTGGAATTGCTGTTGATTTTGAACGTGTACTGAGCACAACTACGAGGCGTTTACATTAATTGCATTTACCATAAAGGTGTTATTTTAAAAAATAATGTGAGCGCTTATATTGCACTTACTTTATGCATTTTAAAAATACGTGCCTCAAGGTATGTTTAGTGATAAGCGGACACGTTCTTGGGTTGTGTAAACATGTCCATGTTTATTTTATATTGAACATTTAATAATAAGGATGAATTCCATTATACGATTTCACCAATTGGTATCCGACTCTGCTGGTGATTGAAATTTGAATACAAAAACATGTGCGGCTTTTCAATTTCTTGACGACATTTGTCGCCCATAAACGTTTTAGATCCGTCGCTAAACGCTTCAAAACATCATACCCCAAAAAAACTGTTAAATCTTTGTTTCACAGGCTTGGACAATTATGTCATTATATGTGTATACTAATTGAATAGTGTCGCCGGAAATATTCATCATAAACATGAAATTGGATTTCCCATCTAGAAATGATTCATGGTAATAAATATGTGCATTCAGGCTATATTTACTCTTTCAGAGCAGATCTTACGACTTCATTAAGATCGAGCAGTTTGTCGTTAGGCGGCTATTATCATGCAGGACGCCGCCAGATGCAACTTCTGTCGACAAAGTGGTGAAATCACCCGTTTTATTAACGTCAATCCGTTAATCAATGAAGAGACAAATGGCTAAGCTGTCAGCAACGCTTTGAAGCAGGGAAATTATTTAGGATGCCATAGCAAATTTAACATCCTGCGTTATTGGAGTTGAATGTATAAAATGGACGGTGTACCCCAGTTGCACTTATTTCTTCAGGTATGACATATTTGATGGATCAAAAGTACGATAAGAAAAACTACATTTAACATCTTAACTAATAAGATTATTGTTCTACCTAATTTAGGGGAAAACACTTTTGATACCTTTCTCAGGCAATATTATGATTATGGGTGCTGCCTTTTTCATGTGCAAAAGCTTTGTCCATACACGTGTAAAGTGATTTCATGTAATGAATGCTCATGATGTTTTAACTTTAAAGTTTATTAAACTTTTTCTCTCGATTGTATTACATTGCCATTGTTACGCATAGTTTGTTTCAATGTGTTTCAATACAATTTAAGTGTTACTTGGTAGTTTAATGTATAAGTTGTCTGTTACGACAAACACATTAGTATCTGGTTGCTGCTAAAAATTAATATGGTGTCATCCTTGGTGGTAGGTGTTCCGCGTTCAATCCCAATCATTGTGGATAAATCTCCTCAAACATTACCAATAACTGGGAACACCCAGGAAACTAAAGTTGTCTCCATATGCTTTAGGCTTTCAATTCGCTGAAGAATTAGTTTTATTAAGAGGTTTAAGTTGAATACCTTTTACTTATCCTGTTATATCCTGTATTTAGATTCAGTGTGTAAATGAACAATAATTCACATACTAAACTATTTTTCTGTTTAAGAAGAATCTCAGTATATGTTAATATTCAATTTATTATTAAAGCAGCACAGTTTTGTTGTTTAACTATATGGATTCCCGTTGACTCAGTTGTCCTACAATGCCAGTATGTTGTCCACTATCCAGATGTGCAAGTAAGTTAACTGACACTTGCGAGTCAATTTTCAGGGACTAAATGACAGCTGTCTGGCATTGAGAGTATGTTGTCTGCTACTTAACCTCAGTGTCGATTGTTTCTGACTAAGAGTCGATTGTCTGGCACTAAGAATCACTTCTGGCACATAACACCAATTGTGTGTCACTGACTAGAAGTTAGATAACATAAAATAATATGCGATTTGGATATCACGATTTTGAACTAAGATATTGTTGCAAGTTTGTGGGTTTAAGATAAATATCCGTAGGTATTTTCGTTTCCTTTTCTATCACCATCACATGTAATACGAGCGTTGTTAGTGCTGTGCTGTTGCATATTAATATGTATAGCTTTACGAAGTGTATAAATTCACGAAATATTGCAAGTCATTTAGTGATTTTTCCAAAAATGTGAATCAATCGTCAATCAATCGTAAGTTTAAAGTAATTTATGTTTTGAAAAACACAAATAGAAAATCAAATCACATTTCAATCCGCCGTATGGGCGAAATGAAACATGAGGTTCACATATATTGGTAACAAAGACATGTGTTCAATCATGTACAATAAAAAAACAAATAGTTAAAACATTTACTCTTAAACAGCCCAATTCTATTGAATCTTCAGCAAATGCTAATTCAATAATAATTTAAGAAGCTTACAAAGGCGGGGGTATTATGATGACGGATGTTTGTTCATATAAAAGCAATATTTACAAAAATGTGAAAGAAACAAATATCATAAACAACTTAAACAGCATGCACTGAACACAATACAAACGCCTTATCATGAAAGCAGACAGTATGACGCAAGATGAGGTTAATTATCTGTAGCAAACCCCAGAAATTCGCCCTCGTTAAGTACGTATTTTATTACTGGAGTGATTACAAAGTCCCGATTTTCACGAGTAATTGCACAATAAAACGAATTAATCACGGAATTATCCTAGTTTAAGTATTGGTTAATTGACATTGGTTTGTTACTATTCTGTCATTATTCCATCAATAGCTATCATTGAATTTCTTCATAAATAGATAGTGAATGACATGATTTTTGTTCGACACAGATTCGACGTTACAGATTGTGACTATATCCTCAATGTATTTGTCAAAACCATTGAACAAGATATTTAATAGAACTACCTGTCACAACGTTGTTAACACATGAAAGTCCTCAAGTCTCTGGTTAAATAATTACAACACATTATTATATGTCAAGTTTAAAAGCGCCTTGAGACGCGTTCCGCTATTGATACAGCTTCGTTTGTTGTTGCGTACTTACCACATTGGCAAAACTAACCAATCAATTTCAGGTCATGAGATCCAATTTCTACTTATAATAAGTACACGAATTACAAAATATAAAAGGACAGGTGTTAAAACCAGCATGCGCACATTTTTTTTTTTTTTTTTTCAAACAAATNTTTTCAAACATATGTTCGCAATACTTCCAATACCATTTTATATGATAGAATCGATTAACGTCACTTAATAGAATCATTAAAAAGGATCATCTTCATAGATATAAGCATTTTGTTTTGATAAAGCAGATACGCCTGACAATAACAATCGTCCAAAATAATATACCAAAAGTGATACTCTATTTTATAGAAGGGCTTCCCCAAAATTTTCATTAAACCCAACATTATTTGTTTGATTACTCCCACGTGATGCATAGTTATACAAACCTGTAATTTATATTTAAACAAGTTTTTTGGCCTCATTTGAAACTGTCTCGGTTACATGGTATCTTTCACAGATCCAGATTTAAACGTTTTAAATAATTGAATTGTGATGTTAAGCACCTGAGGCGTTTAAATAACATGTTTTTTTTTTCGAAATTACCTTTTCCGGAAGCTACTAGCTGTAAAACAAACTTGCAACCGAATGGACGGAATGGAAAATAACAATTCAGATCGCACGCTTCAAACAGAACCTTATCGGAATTTCGCCTTTCCCTTAGAATGTTAAAGCATTCATGAAATGGTCGACCAAAGCCGACTTGTGATCTCGATAAACGAACGTTAATACTCTTACCAAACCGTTTTCGTGACCTCGTTACCATCATGTACCACACAGATGATACAATACTACGTCAACTTTAAGTAAACACAAGTTTAAGTATAGTCACACACACGTTATAACAACCATAATTATTTGTACATGTTAGCGTATACCAAAGACTGCTGGTATTGCTTCGACTGATGACCATTCAATGAACCATAAGTCTCGCGTTATTTGTTGAAAATTGTCGAAAGTGAAAGAGTCGATTTTTGTTTGAAGTTTGATACTATGATATGATAGGGTTGCATGTTGTGGAATCGGCAACCAATATATATTGGATTAGATTGGGTTTTTAAACTGACTTGTTATTAATTGCCGCTATAAAGCATGTTTTGCTTCAAACTGAAATATCAGTTGTAAATGCATATATTTGTCGAAGCTTTCGGGCGAATACACACACTTGTCCCCATACAACTGTCCCTCATTGGATGCATAACATTTAAATATCATTTTGGTTTCTTATAACGTACTGCTGCCACCACTTGTATGATTTGGACAACTTTGTCGACTACTCAGTGTCATGCTATGCTTGTACATATAGAAGAGTATTAAGCAAATTGCAATACTTGTTTGATTACAAGTTATGTTTTGTTTTTTTAGTCATTTTAAAACAAAACATAAGCATATTTGCGACGAAGGTGCAAACAAAATACCAAAGCATTTATATGAAGCTAAATTACTGTAGCCATTTTACACATTTTATATGCGAAACCGACTTACAGGCTCTGCAATTGTCATGTAATATTTTCCTTTCATTCCATCAAAGATTATGGACGTATATCTTACATCAGTAGAATCAAACTTTTGAGTGTTATTATGGTGTGCATATGTATTTTCTTTTTCGATTAAGTTATCCGTGTATTTTCTAACGTTACTGACCTTTCTGCATAGAGAGTGTTTCTTCACTCTTTGAGCAACCACATTTCGATATTTTCAATAGGGAGTATTCATGATACGATAAGTAGTAAGCAAACATTTTATTGACATCAAATTTTTGAGTTATTCAAATAAACCAACCTTTTAGCAGGGAAGCAGGACATTATACTTATGATTTCTATTAAATCGTAAAGTGCTTCTCAGAAGATGCTGCTTCTGTACATTTTCAGACAATTGTTTAAATCCCTCGTTTAAAAAGAATTTTTTGCACTGTTTCACATTTCACAGAGCATAAATAAACCTACCTCACAATATTCACAGGTTTATTTTTAGCAAAAAACAAACAGCTTATACACATATTTATGATTATTATGAAACGCCTGCTGAAACAAAACATCTCAGAACAATGTCCGCAGACATATTCTGTTAACCAACGCGCAGAAACGTGTTCGCGGGACAGATTGTTGTTTCATTTTGTGCCGTACTGTACCGTTATGGCAATTGGTTCCTTGCCATAAATAAAGGGCCACAAAGGTGTGTATGATAGAATTGCAATACTGCTGCAACTTCTGGAGTTTCACTTCTTTATATTGATACGTAATAAAACACAATTAAGCTTTCAGATTGCATGAAATCTTTTATCAATAGTCATTTTTCTGTATATTTTTCGAAAAGTATGGATTTTTTTACGATATTATGTAATTATTGTACAGATTCAGCGTCTTTAAGGATGAGAGTATCATTAGACGCCACTGACAATTTTTTTTGTCGCCAATAAACAGAATACTTTATCAGAGATAATTGTACAATAAGTGCCTGTATAATGGTTTGCAGAAAAAGATTTCAGCCTGTAATTGTTCTATTATTATAGTCTTATTATCGTGTAAATAGAAGCTGATATTAGCCGTAATAAATTTTCCATTGAGTAAATAAACGTTAATTTTGTATGTACATGTACATGAGCTTTTTTTCAGTTTTACCATAAATGCTATTTTGATGAAAAAGTGCAACAACCAAATCAAGCATTTTTTGTACTTATTGCTATTTTGTATGTACCATTTTGCGTTGTTAAGAAATTGTGTATCTTGCCTTTAATAAAAGACTAGCGAGTGATGAGAAGAACATCCATCCTAATAATGTGTGTGGTGTTTCTTTATTCTTTCATGTATTTTTAGATTTTCCAACACAAATACATTTAAGACTAACGAGACTCGATAAGCATTATTGGGAGATAAATTTTTGTCAACAACCGCTAGTCTTATTTAAGTCAAGTGACCGACTGTCTATTAAATGCAGGACAACACATACACAACATAAATCATAAACTCATAGCGGATTTAACATGCTTTAACATCGCCATTATCTATACATTCTTGAGATCCACAGCCTGATAGAGGCAAAACATGATGTATGGTTGTTCATTTTCTTGCTGCCATACATTTCCCATAAGGATGTTATCTGAGTTGCTAAATGCAGCAAAACATAAGCGGCCATTTCCGTTAAAGCTTTATTTCATTAGCGTTGACCTTCGGACACGCTGAGTGAGCCATCAGGAAATAGTAATGCCGGAAAGGTTGTATGTAAAAATGAACATCATTTATTTGTCATATAACCGTTGCAAATAGAAATCTGTATTTGTTGTAAAAATAAATACATTGATAGCTGATCTACGAACGTTAAACATGATTTGTTTGCAAAAATAATCTACGATCGTAGCTCCGAAATCATTTATGGTTTTATGTAGCTCATCAAAGTATTAGCAGTATGGTAATGTGTTGACCAAATTGGATAGAAATGAAGAACAAAAACCTATATAGTAAAAGCTTTCGATAATGTTAGAAAAAACACACATTCCTATTGGTATGTAAACGTCATGTTGGTCTGTTTATCTTAATCGCAGCAATTTTTAATGGTTTTTTATTGTTCGTGGTCATTGTCGCACATTTTTAAATCGTTTGTAGATACAAAATTCTCGTTATTATTTTTGTGTGACATCAAAAAATAATCCGCGACGATATCTATTCATACGACACAGGGACACTAACATGGTACCATTTAAGTGTTCGTATGTCGTATGAATATATATCTTTGCGGGAAATTAAAACGGAAATTGTTATGTCACAAAAAAAATTAAAAACGAGCATTTAGTATCTACAAACATCCATGTTACCAGACCACATCTGGCGTTGAGATTTTAGCTATAGCTATAAGGAACACTGATTTTTTATTGGGTAACTTTATTATATGAAATACTTAACGAAATTTACGTTGATTTTTGAGTATTAATGGGGCTTTAACATTGAATGTATTTAGATGAAACGTTGCATATTTACAGAGGAATCTCTCACGATTACATTTTTAAGACGACCAGATAACATTCTGGTGAATGCAGAGTAACTATAATTGTCTCTTCAAATTATTCGAGTTAAACGAGTTTTTGCTCTTGGTATATCGCTTGTGCAGAGTGTAATTACACACTCTACTTCTGTTCTGCAGATCAAAATTCAAAAGTATATATGAGATTCAAGTGAGATATCATATAATGATATACGACTATGAAACTATGTGCGGAATACCAGAACTTAATTATTTCTTAGTTTTTTTTACATTTTTTATATTGCTGTTCCTTCAATTTTCCTCTGCTATGCGATTCTTCTAGTTTATATTAGCTCACCGAATATAGGGTTCGAGAACTAATTAAAAACGTAAAATAATTCGAAATAAACAAATGGAAATTATATCATTAAACAAGCATTACATCGTTTTGAAGTGTGTACGTTTGCTAGCGAAATACGTGACAGAAAAACAAGTATATATATGTGAAAATTCTTGTTTATAAAACATATGGGTTACCAATTATGTTTGCGATTGCTTTCCAAAGGCGCTATATGATTTGTCTTCGGAGTAACTGTTTTAAATATTTACAAATAATTTGTTTCGCTTTTATATAATATGTTGAAGTGAAACTCCAGAAGCTCCAGCAGTATTGCATTTCTATTAAACACACCTTCGTGGTCCTTTATTAATGGTTATAGAGCGCTCAACCTCACACATTGCCCAGCAATATTCATGATACATATACGTGTAAATAAAATGTATTCTCATAACAGAAAACATTGAACGCATTATGTGTGTAACATTTAGTTGTAACATCATAACAAATATTGTCATCTTACGCATGCGCAGGGTAAGAATTCGATCACTGGCAAAGTTTGAAGTACTTTTTTTGTCTGTTTTTTTTTTTTTTTAATTTTTACTTTTGTTTAAAACATTTTTAAAGGTATATTCAAAGAAATCTTTTTTGTTTGTTTCATTTTGGAAAAAAAAATGTGAACAATAATATTAATGTTAGAATTCCTCGACTGTCAAGATATGTTGTGCACTATTTACACGCCTTTTTCGGGATTATGTAAAACCTGAAACGCCTATTTCTTTTAATTGCAATCAAATCGGGTGACATAATTATTCAGTGTTGAAACGAACATGACCACTGCTCCTGCTTTTGTGAATTTTACCTTTCTTTGCTCTTTCAAAAATACCGTGCTCATATAACCCATAATTATAGGCAGACATGAATAGAACACATGCATTGTACATGAGCCATACAACCTGCGTCGATATTCTGAGCGAATGTTGTGGTGTTTGCGACAATGATATGAGCACCATCGATGTTTGACGAGTGTAAGATCATGCTACCCCTAGGTGCAATAAAAGTGTCACACTTTGACCGACATTGTATCACATGTTATTACTCTAGGTAAAGTACTTGTAAAGCATTGTGTTTGTGTATTTATGTTTAACTTAAATGGGACTGGGGCTTTGAGTAAAATACTGTCGAATGTTTGTCAGAATTTATCTCTTGATATTGTTTCTGGATTTGTTTAAATGGCGTTTCTTCTTCCATCAGCAATTAGAAGAGTTATCACACCCTGGTAAATATCCAGCAACACACTCACTGATCATACCGGCTACCGGACATTCTTAAAAATCAATTCGTGTTTCACAATTTGTCCATTATTTGTGCACATATTATATTATTATAATATTATTTAACTATTTTAAAATTATCCTCAGAACATAAAATTAATCTGAAAGCTATAACCATACATTCAAATAAATGAATTTCTGTAGTTCATTGTCTTTTACAAGGTTCTAAACATTTTACATTTTGTTGTTTATATATTTGGGAATGTATGCGAATGAATACGAGTTTTTCTATAATTATTTACCTAATAAACCAAAAAGTTCGTCAGATTTATAACTGTAAACAAACCTTGATGTCCGGACATGTAATGGAATAAACGTTTATGTTGCAATTTCTCCGTTAGTATAGAGAGATTAATACACGAAGATTGCTGTGGAAATCATAAAATTCTCGAATCATTTCATCAAATCGAAATAAAATATGTGCATAAAGAAAACTGTAAAGCAATATAAAGCCTGGATGAAGTTTATAGCGGGAAATGAGTGTTTCGTGTCACGTCTAGCCAATTAAAAATATATAGTTATACGCATTTCAAACATGTATATTTTGTTTAATAAGTAGTTCCAAACACATTAATACATGTGTATCATCTCTCTTAACAGTAATTATTTTCATTAAAAGATTGATATTTAATAATGTTTGTATCATCTATGTAGCTAGTAAATAGGAACCGTTCGTAGTATGGTTACATACTTCTGCCATATTTTCTGGCGTGTAGGCGAGTTCGGAATTCGCCAATATACCATACAAAGAAAGGGCGAACAAGGTCACAATTGTCCAATTAACATGTTTGTCGCTCTGGTGGGAATGGTTNTTTAAATATTTGCAAATAATTTGTTTCGCTTTCATAAAATATGTAGAAGTGAAACTCCAGAAGCTCCAGCAGTATTGCATTTCTATTAAACACACCTTCGTGGTCCTTTATTTATGGCAATTGTTCCATTGCCAAAACAGAACAGTACGGCACAAAACGAAACAACATGTATGCATGTATTTATTTTGACCTTGCAGTCAATGATAACCCATGAAAGTGCAAGCACTTATTTCCAATGGGGTCCTTCGGTTTTGCTGAAGAGACAGCGGGTATAAGAGACAGTTTTTTGAGATACGTGGAATCCGAGTGCGATACCCTAGCTCTTTGCGAATAGATCCCTTGGTTCTTTTACGTGCTCTGTGTATAGCACCGATACACACGAGAATTACATGGGTTTCATACCAGTACATCTCTAGTTGGGTGGGAAACACTTGAAGCATTTCTGAAATTTCCAGTGCCCCGGCCAGGGATTGAACCCACGACCGCTGGAATGGTAGAATAGTGTTTTACCACTCGACTTCCGACCACCCCTAACATACACACATAGTAGAATAAAGCCGGGGTCACCGCCTTGGAACGGTCAATGCTAAGCACTTGGGGTTTCAACCGGTTATAGAGCGCTCAACCTCACACTTTGCCCAGCAATGTTCATGATACATAGACGTGTGAATAAAATGTATTCTCATAACATTAAACATTGAACGCATTCTGTGTGTAACATTTAGTTGTAACATCATAACAAATATTGTCATCTTACGCATGCGCAGGGTAAGAATTCGATCACTGGCAAAGTTCGAAGTACTTTTTTGTCTGTTTGTTTACTTTTGTTTAAGACATTTTTAAAAGTATATTCAAAGAAATCTTGTTTGTTTGTTTCATTTTGGAAACACAATTGTGAACAATAATATTGATGTTATGATTGCTCGACTGTCAAGATATGCTGTGCACTATTTACACGCTTTTTCGGGATTATGTATAACTTGAAACGCTTATTTCTTTTAATTGCAATCAAATCGGGTGACATATTCAGTGTTTGAACGAACATGACCACTGCTCCTGTTTCTGTGAATTTTACCTTTCTTTGCTCTTTCAAAAATACCGTTCTCATATAACCCATAATTATAGGCAGACATGAATAGAACACATGCATTGTACATTAGCCATACAACCTGCGTCGATATTCTGAGCGAATGTTGTGGTATTTGCGACAATGATATGAGCCCCATCGATGTTTGACGAGTGTAAGATCATGCTACCCCTAGGTGCAATAAAAGTGTCACACTTTGACCGACATTGTATCACATGTTATTACTCTAGGTACAGTACTTGGAAAGCATTGTGTTTGTGTATTTATGTTTAACTTAAATGGGACTGGGGCTTTGAGTAAAATACTGTCGAATGTTAGTAAGAATTTATCTCCTGATATTGTTTTTGGATTTGTTTAAATGGCGTTTCTTCTTCCATCAGCAGTTAGAAGAGTTATCACACCATGATATTTCAGTGGTTAATATCCAGCCACACAACCACTGATCATACCGGCTACTGGACATTCTTAAAAATCAATTCGTGTTTAATAATTTGTCCATTATTTGTGCACATATTATATTATTATAATATTATTTAACTATTTTAAAATTATCCTCAGAACATAAAATTAATCTGACAGCTATGACCATACATTCCAATAAATGAATTTCTGTAGTTCATTGTATTTATATTTATAAAGTTCTAAACATTTTACATTTTGTTGTTTAGATATTTGGGAATGTATGCGAATGGATACGAGTTTTTCTATAATTATTTACCTAATAAACCAAAAGGTGAGTCAGATTTAGAACTGTAAACAAACCTTGATGTCCGGACATGTAATGTAATAAACGTTTATGTTGCAATTTCTCCGTTAGTACAGAGAGATTAATACACGAAAATTGCTGTGGAAATCATAATATTCTCCAATCATTTCATCAAAACGAAATAAAGTATGTGCATAAAGCAAACTGTAAAGAAATATAAAACCTGGATGAAGTTTATAGCGGGAAATGATTGTTTCGTGTCACGTCTAGCCAATTAAAAATATATAGTTATACGCATTTCAAACATGTATATTTTGTTTAATAACTAGTCCTAAACACATAAATAAATGGGTATCATCTCTCTTAACAGTAATTATTTTCATTAAAAGATTGATATTTAATAATATTTGTATCATCTATGTAGCTTATAAATAGGAACCGTTCGTAGTATGGTTACAGACTTCTGCCATATTTTCTGGCGTGTAGGCGAGTTCTGAATTCGCCAATATACCATCAAAAGAAAGGGCGAACAAGGTCACAATTGTCCAATTGCCATGTTTGTCGCTCTGGTGGGTATGGTTGTCGTTATTTCGTGTTGCCTTGTTGATCGGTCCAATGGTCGACAGCACTTCAACATGTCTGAGCTACAACTTTATCCGCAAGAAAGAAAAACAGGGGGCGACGAAAGTCATAATTGTTTCGCAAGTATTACATGTAGGAGTAAAGTTAATCTTTGTTTGTCTTTGAAGTTATTATTGTTGGTTTCTACGATGTAATACGTTCTCGCTTAGACATGATTACGTTAATATATAGCATGGCGGAAATGACAGACCTTGCAATTGCAAACAAATACAATGCTTTGTGTTTTGTTATAATCTTGCCGCTTACCAATTGGATTCATCACTCTTGTAAGAATCATTGGCATTCTGACACGGGAACTCATATTTATATACTTTATTACTTGTTTTAATATCTCAAGAAGACAGTATCGTTTTTATTATAAACCGCATCTTTCACAAAATTGCTGCATTGCTATTTCTTTTCACTGAGCTGATTAAATAAAATGAAAATAATTGAACCGGATGTAACTGAAATCCAACGTTGTAATATATACTTTAGATGAAAATAGAATACATGAATATACATGTATAGTTTTTAAAGTTATCATAAATTGTTATTAAGTAAGGATCAATGTTTGTGAATATTCGGTTACGTTACTTTTGTATTAATTGTATAAGCATAAAAAGCCATATTTGTATCTTTACAACTGATATGTTTTACTTACAATATTAACAATAATTTTGTTACAAGATATGTATTTATTTAGAACGTGTGATCAATATATTACACTCAACTTAAACTTGAATGCTCATTTGTTTTTCTTGAAGTAATGTGATTTCGCAAGCAGCTTTAATTTTAGAAAATACCAAACATATTTGTGAATTGTAGCCATAAATATATACTTTTTCTTGCAAAATATCGAAATATGCAAAGATGCTTGACTTTATGCATGTTTAACATTTGCGAAAATACAAAAAATGGGATTTATTAAAGGTTTGTGCATAAAGCGGGCAACATTTGTTGCCGTGAACTTAAAACGTTTAACTTATCGGATAAGACGCGTTATTACGGAAGACAAATGACTTATACATGTAAAACAAGACTGAATAGAGCAATGTGAAATGGCAGTTTCAGATTAAGTAAGAATTTACAGGAAAGACATCAACAGCGCCCCATAACCGTGTCACTGCACTTTTGCGAAACAATAAATAAAATACCAAAGACTTCGATTAATTTGTTTTATAACAATAAGTAAATATTGGTTTTTATTAATTGATTTATTTTACGAATCTAGTATTTTTGACCGAGGCTTTACAAACGTTACACTGATATACAAATATTACAAGTGCTTGGTCAATAGTGATCTTACTCACACAGTAACATTTTGGTCTTGCTCGTGCACATTGGCAAGATTCCATTGAAATAAAATAAGATAATAGTCGCAATTCACCTGAGTTTATGACATGATTGTATTTGAAATATAAAGAACAATAATCTATTCTTTACTAATTATGTTTTGACATGGGTTTACATCGCTCCCGAACTAATTCCAAATGTTAAGCTTTTTATCTTAATCTGTTAAGGTTTTTATACTTGAGATATGTGTTTGTTGCTCATGCAAACAACATACATTTTCTTTAAATACGTTTTATCGTGCTCTCAGGTTTTTTGTCAGTGATTTGCCCGCTAACTAACGGGTTTTAGTAGCACACGACACCATTGCTAGGAAAATTTATATGGATATTACAAGCGACGAATTTTCAGTAGTTTGAGATTCCGCTTTCATAACATCGCATACTATTTAACGACAGGAAGACGGTTTTTAACGTTTATTCTACCACAGTCGCACACCAATAACCAACGCATGCACATTAGAATGAGAAGGGAGCTTACCGTTGGTTATTACCCCGATATACCAACAGTTGATACGTATGACGTCACTTTGATTGTCCTCGCACTGTGTATGAATGAAGTCGACGTCATTTGATTTTCATTGTTGTGGTGACGTCACGTTTTCACGGAAAAGTTGAGGAAGTAAGGTAGATTGGTTACCTCCCCTTATCTATCGCATACTGTCGTTACGTTAATATAGTTATCATTTATAACCTTTGAATCGAGGATGAATTGTTAATAAAATCGTGTTAGAATCGAAATAATCGACGGGTAACCGTTGGTTATTGCGGTAATACCCAACGGTATGTCGTTCTGATGCTTGTTATCAAACCACTCGGAATACGCCCTCGTGGTTTAATTCCTACGCATCGGAACTCCATACCGTTGGTTATTACCACAATAACCAACGGTTACCCGTCGATTATTTCTTAAATAACATCCATCAAATTTAAGTTTCAACGTATTGCAACCTTTACAAGATGAAACTTGAAGAATTCATTATTTCCGTGTATAATGTTGAAAGCAATGTTAATATCAAACATATGCAATTTATTTGAGAATACAAATTTGTTTAAAATTACCACATATACTAAAAGGTAAACAATTAAGTCATAAATATCTTCATCGACAAATTAACGGCTGTAAGCTTAATTGGTCATGAAAGTTTTGCGCCACCAGACTCAGGCCGACAATGGTCCGATTACTTTTCTGCACGTGGTTTCCAAAGATCATATGCGATTGAGATGGAACAATATAAACCAGATTCAACAATAGGTTGCCAATAATATTGCATGGTCAATTGACAGAGCAAATCATGAGGAGTAATCTATTGAGAATAAAAAATAAGTTGCATGCAATTGATTTAGACTTTTCAGCGTGCTTTAAATGCCCGAAAGCTTTTGGCAGTATTGGTAATTTTTCCCGATTTTCCTCTCAATTTGCTATTACCGATTGAAGAGCCTCGGTTAATTAAATAATTATGTGTAAGAAAATAGAACGAATAACGCTGCATAATAAAAGATCTTTTACCACCTATACTACACGGCAGTCAAACGATATAGAGAGTGTGTTTGTTTATAGCAAGGTTGGTAAAATTGAGCTTTGTTAGGATGGTCTTGATGATTCAAACTGAAATTCCTAAATTATGCTTAATATTTAATTAACGAACAAAAAAATGTTAAATCACATAAAAAATACCTCTTTAAATTTATACAAATAAGTCTTTATGCTAAGCGTGTTTAAAATTTATTTAGATTTATAACAAAGCTACGTTACACTTACGGGCAGTTTTTTGGTTAATGCAACCGTACAAAAATGAATAAAATCTCAACATTTAAAGAACAGCGAAGTCGATTCGCGTTACATCACTAATTTCTAATAACCATTCATTTCAAACATGGCTTGAAGGCATTAAATATAGGCAACTAACATTCTGTTAATACCAGGCTTGCTGGGAAGACCATTACTTTTCAACTTAGAACGAGGGCATTAAGCGTCAACGGCTGTAAAGGAGAAATAATACGTTATAAAAGCAGGTATTTTGTTAAATTATTGTATTAAAAACATATACACTGGTACCAATTGTACAATTATACTATTGAACTCTAAACTGCTGTCAAATGAAAGAACCATATTTTGGATATGGCCATTTGTTATTACAAAACGAGACAGTGTTCTCCAAATATTTACAAAATGAAACCCGCTTCGTGCGAATTTTGCAAGTTATGAACACTCAAATTATAAATATGTCCTCATAATAAATTTTGTCTGCAACTATCAGGTCAAACGTACTAGTAACACGTGCTGTGGTCGTTACATGTAGCCTATCAACAAATATCTGTTTTGAATTTAGGGTGATTTCTTTCCGCTGATAACGTTTTGGTGAAGTTTGTACAAGCATTGTTTTAACGCGATTTTCGCACGTGTTCACATCGTCTTAATCGTGTCATCAAATCCATTCACTGGACCGATTTGGTATCGCAATAAAAGAACAACACATTTTTCGAAAAGAGGAAACAACAAAAGTTACAAGCTGCTTCCTGTGGAGTATATAACACAAAGCGGATCAATTGGCTAACAGTTGAAACTTGGTATAATTCATTTGTGCTTGTTAGCACTTTTCTTTCACTGCAGCGAACGGGACGTCATTGTTAGAACTTTTTTGATTGATTGCATTTTACAATTCGTTGATAACAGTCGTTTAAATTGTATAGATTAAGTCGCCTTTTGATTAGTTCCTTAGTTGTAAACTTTTATAAGGTGTATATGGAAAACGTCTCCGGTTCAACCCTTTTACATGTGAACACATGTTGGAAACAGCATTACATGAACAGAAAATGAGTTGGCTTCGGCGTATTGTCATTATTTATCAACTACCGATCAATAGAAAAAGGAATAGTTCGCTCGTGGTTTGTGATCATATTTTTTTCTCTGATTATTGATTTAAAATCTATTTACTTTCAAATCCAATACATATCCTATATATTATTCACTAAGGCCTCTGGATTTGGCGTGTGAGTGTACTTTGTAGCAAGATTTACAAAGTATAGACAACATAAAGTTTTCATTGAATATCTTAAAAATACAAAACAGTAAGTGTGTGTCGAGCATGTCATTAAATCCTCATCGTGGTTTTTTTGGCACCAAAAAATGATGTTCTAAAACCTAAATTCATAGTAGATAGCAGATATCATTTTTATGTGTGTGTATGTTATATGTGTTCTTAGATTTTAATCGTAAGCTTAGGAACGTAAAATAAACTTAAAATTGATGACAAAGTTGGAAGTTTCCTTTATACTGTTCGATTTTCATGTTCTCATTTTTACATTGCAATGCAGTGAAGGCAAACACTTAATAAAACTAATTCTAACTTCACATACAGTTTCTTATGACTTGTTTGTAATTATTTTTTACGTTATAATGCTTAGTTTGGAATAGTGATTACAAATTATACATTGCACTTTTCGTGAAAGAACCAATCCACTATACATAACAATTGACACGGTTAAGATAGTTTCTGTGTTACAGGATAGCAAAAATCGCGACTGTGTGCAGGCTAAGATCCAAAGAGCTATGTCCATGCAAGTGCGATATGACTGGTTTCTAGGGAACTAAAAAGGACGATTTAGAAATAAATGGGTTTAATTTTTTTTTATACATGAAAACTTATCTACACTTAAATCGGTTGGAATATTCTCGTTGTTAATCACGTTATCAGTAAATATGAAACCGTATTTGTTATATTATTTGCGATTTCTCATGAAATTACGTCCTGTAATTGTTTTTTTGTAATGCTGTCTGGATCATTAAACGCCTCTCATTAAGTGTCTATATAAATGGAATACTTAGGAAGAGATAATTGTACAATAATGTAATAAAGTAATATATAGGAAACGATTTCCATCACCTTTCTGTGATATTTCCTTATTGAAGTCTTATCATCGTTGAAATTGCTGCTGATTTTAAAAGTGTAACTATCACAATTACGAGGCTTTTACATTAGTTTACTATATACAATAAATGCCTAATTTAAAAGAAAGGTGAGCGCTTAAAATGCACTTTCTTAATGCATTTAAAAAATACGTGCCTCAAGAAATGTTCAGCAATAAGTGGACACGTTCTTGGGTTGTGTAAACATGTCCATGTTTATTTAATATTGAAAATTTAATCAATAGGGTGAATCCATTATACGTTTTCACCAATTGGTATCCGACTCTGCTGGTTATTGAAATTCGAATACAAAAAAATGACTGGCTTTTCAATTTCTTGACGACATTTGCCGCCCATAAACGTTGTATATCTGTCGCTAAACGCTTCAAAACATCATAGGCAAACAACCGTTAAATCTGTATTTCACAGGCTTTGACAATAATGTCATTAAAAGTGTATACTAATTGAAAAGTGTCCCGGAAATATTCATCAAAAACATAAAAATGGATTTCTTTCTAGAAATGATTCATGGTAATTACTATGTGCATTCAGGCTGTATTAACTCTTTCAGAGCAAATCTAACGCCTTCATTAAGATCGAGCAGTTTGTCCTTAGGCTGCTATTATCATCAAGGCGCCGTCAGATGCAACTTCTGTTGACAAAGTGGTGGAATCCGTTTTATTAACGTCAATCCGTAAATCAATGAAGAGACAAATGGCTAAGCGGTAGGCAATGCTTTGAATCACGCAACAAAAATTAGGATGACATAGCATTTTAATATCCTGCGTTATTGGAGTTGAATGTATAAAACGGACGTTACACTTATTTCTGTAGGCATGAACTATTTGATGGATCAAAAGTACGAAAAGAAAAACATTTAACATCTTAACTGATAGGATTAATGTTCTACCTCATTTAAGGGCAAACACTTTTGATACCTTTGTCAGGCAATAATATGAATATTGGTGCTACCTTAATAATGGGCAAAAGCTTTGTATATACATGTGTAAAGTGATATTATGTAATGAATGCTCATTATGTTTTAACTTTAAAGTTAATTTATTTTTTTCTCTCGATTTCATAACATTGCCATTGGTACGTATAGTTTGTTTCAATGTGTTTCAATAAAATGCATGAGTTACTTATTTTTATGTATAAGTTGTTTGTTACGACAAACAAATAAGTATCTGGTTGCTGCTAAAAAGTAATATGGTTTCATCTTTGATGGTAGGTGTTCCGCGTTCAATCCCAACTATTGTAGATTAATCTCCTCAAACATTACCAATAACTGTGAACACCCAGGAAACTTAAGTTGTCTCCACATGCTTTAGGCTTTCAATTCGCTGAAGAATTAGTTTTATAAAGAGGTTTAAGTTGAATACCTTTTACTTAACATGTAATCTCCTGTATTTAGATACAGTGTGTAAATGAATAATAATTCAGATACTACACTATTTTTCTGTTTAAAAAGAATCTCAGTATATGTTAATATTCAATTTATTATAAATATACTTTATTTGTAATGGTATTCATGTAATTAACATTAAAGCAGCACAGTTTTGTGGTTTAACAATATAGATTTCCGTTGACTCAGTCGTCCTGCAATGACAGTGTGTTGTCCACTATCCAGTTGTGCAAGTTAGTTGTCTGCCACTTGCGAGTCAATTTTCCAGGACTAAAAGACAGCTGTGTGGCATTGGGAGTATGTTGTCTGCTACTTAATCTCAGTGTCGATTGCTGTTTACTACGAGTCGATTGTCTGGCACTAAGAATCACTTCCGGCACAGAACAACAATTGCGTGCCACTGAGAAGAAGTTGGCTTTCACGGGAACAAAAACCCCAAAGTTATTCTTTATGATACGTGTTCCAAGTCTATGACAGTAGGTTCTCAATTAGAACTTGTGTTAGGAGTCCAAGTCTATTGCATAAGGAACTATGAGTTAATTCCAAACAAAATAACAACAAATACTAGAGCAACAGAAATATAGTAACTAGTGATACACACAGAATCATTGTATTTGTTGTTTAAATACGCATGTCACCTTACACATGTGATAGCTATGTAAAACGCCTTTGAATTAAGAAGCTTAAGAAGCACACATAAGCATAATACTTGTTAAAGTTGCCATTACAGAATTCCAACAAATTTAAGCGTTGCACCACTATCATTACTTGTTTACTTTGGGCAGTTTCTACTTCATCGTCCTTCAAAATGAAAACATGAAGTACGAAGCGTCCAAATATTATAAGAGAAACAGGAAAAATCGCGCCCAAAAATGCATTTTTAGCAGATAAAAATAACAATTGCCAAAACCTGTTAGGTATAAGCGTAACAAGCCCACAGCCGGCTTGTCCGTATAATTTGTGTAATTCTATTTTTTTAATGAAACACAATTTTCACGGTGTAAGTTCACATCACAACCATAATACGTATGTTAACATCAACGTATGCTCGTCCAAATATTTAGTGACCTCATATTAGGCTATTATTTCGAAATCATTGTGTTTAAGTTGTAAAACATATGAGTTATGACTTTTGTGGATTTAAATAAATTGCCATACAGTAGTGTGATTTATTCCTTTACAGAATCACAATGAGACTACAGCGGTAGCAGATGTCACCAGATCAAATGTAAAGGATTGAAACTTGAAACTTGAAACTCGTTTATTTGCTTAAACGCCGATTACTATGAAAATGCATATTCAATGGCGTTTTACAAAAAGCTAAAAATTAAACAATTTTAACAATATATAAATAATAAACCAATGATAAACCTGGTAAAAGAGATCAAATAAGGGTAGGTTAAAACATTGAACCATATACAGTTTTTCGATTAAAATATATACGCGGGCATAATCTCAGAAAAGTGCATAAAAATCACTAAAATAATAAACCAATGATAAACCTGGTAAAAGAGATAAAATAATGGTTAGTTAAAACATTTAACCACATACAGTATTTCGATTAAAATATATAAGCGAGCATAATCTCAGAAAAGTGCATAAAAATCACGGAAAAGGTAAGTTTTTAAATTCTTCTTAAAATACTCTAAGGAATCCGATTGTCTAAGATCCTGAGGCAAGGAATTCCAAAGTCTTGGCCCAGCGGTACTGAAGCTCCTGCCACTGATTGTCTTTCGCTTATTGAACGGAACGTCATATGGAGCCATGTTTGAGCCGCATGACCGCAGACCTTGTCTGTTTGGACTATGTTTCGTGAGAAGTTCAGTGAGGTAAGCCGGGGCCTCATCATTTGAGCACTTGTACATGAATGTAAGTAGTTTGAAGAGTATCCTTGCTTTGATCGGCAACCAGTGCAACTCATATAACGCTTGCTTTGAACTGTCAAACTTGCTTCGTTGTAAAACCAATTTGGCGCAGATATTCTGAATTCGTTGCATTTTGTTGATTTCGCACTCTGCCACACCATACAGAATTAAGTAACAATAGTCAAGGTGTGATAGAACAAGGGAAACAATGAGAATTTCTGCGGACTGTCTTGTAAGATACTTTCTTATGCTTTTGATCCTAAAATAGTTTAGCATGGCAGAACGACATTTCATGGATACATGTTTTTTGAAACTAAGGGATTCGTCAAGGAATGCACCAAGGTACCGAATAATTGGCTCTCGCTGGATTATGTCCCCTGCGATGTTTATTTCATTCGTATGGATTTTCTGGAGCTGTTGTCGACTACCAAAGAGAATAAACTCAGTTTTTGATGTGTTCATTTTTAATTTATTTGCATTCATCCAGTGGTTAATAGTAAATGCGCATTTTTCAAATTCAGTGATTGCGTTCTTTTCATTTGAAGAAGACGGTTTAAAGTCGTCTTTGTAATATGATCATCAGCAAACCCATATACTGAGACATTTGCTGGAATGACATCAAATAGAGTTCCAGCATAGGCAAGGTATAACCATGGCCCTAAGCAACTTCCTTGTGGTACACTGCACTGCAGGGGGCGCGCCGTTGACCGTCCGTCATTCACATGAACAGTGCAACAACGACCCCTCAAATATGAGTTCATCCACGCAAGTGCGGTGTCTTGAAGCCCATAATGGGCCTGAAGCATGTCAACCAAAATGTCGTGGTCCACGGTATCAAAGGCTGCACTTAGGTCAATGGCGATCATAGCTGTTACTTCCTGGTTTTTTATGTCTGTCAATATGTAATTGACGAGCCTCAGTAAGGCGGATTCGCAAGAATGATGCCGACGGTTGGCGGACTGGTTCTTCGGTAGAAGCTTGTGTGCGTCAAAATGTACATTTAAACGAAGTAGCACTGCTTTTTCAATCAGTTTTGAGAGAAAGGCCAGATTACTCACAGGTCTATAATTTGAAAGATCGAGATCTAAGCCAGCCTTTTTGAGAAGTGGACGAACAATTGCGTGTTTGAATGTACTAGGAAACACCCCTTGTCGCAGTGACATGTTTACCATGTTAGTGATAAAAGTAAGAAGAGAGTTAATATAAGATTTTAGAATATCAGTGGGTAGGATATCTTACTCGTACGATGTGGTTTTCATCTCCCCAATCAGTTTCCGTATCTCATCATGGTAAAGATCTTCAAATAACTGCAACATTGGAACATTCTTGTGTGTAAGCTGAAAGTTTTCAAATGTACTAGGAGAGTCACGAATCGTTTGAATCTTTTAGAGAAAAAAGTCAGCAAATTGTTCACATAACTCATTATTACTTTCGCAGTTCGGATATGGATTCGTCGACTTCGTTCCAGTGAGTTCCGACACTAAACTGTACAATCGCTTCGTATCTCCTTTAGCCCCAGAATTTTATCATTTAAAATTGTCGTTTTCTCGCGTTTTAGCGCGATTACATAATTTGTTCTCAAGTGTATGAACTGTTCATAATGATCCTTAGTTTTATGTCGTAAGGATTGTCAGTTCCAGAAAGGACAACGAGGGTATGTGGGCCAAGAACGTTTTGATAAAGTACTTAATTACACTTATGTGAGTTTAGTTGTTGTTTAGAATTTAAACGATGCGGTGAACATGCAGGGATTTAAAAACGTGAGTTAGATTGAACTATACTTATTTGGAAAAATAACATGGAGGAAATAATATTTTTTTTCACAAATTAAAATTTTGTGAAAAAATAATTAAAGCAAATTTTATTTTTTGGAAAACATTATTTGTGAATGTGTTTATTTTTACAAATTACAAATAGTATGTGAAAACTGTGTAGAGAACTATTTAAGAATGACAAAAGTAGAGAATTTTGCCGGCTGGTGTGATATATGTGTCTGTTTGGTGAAAGTTGATGTCAACTTCTTCTTTATTTTAGTATGCATCATATTATTACCCTTATAGATTATTCCATTTTTTCAAAGTTTATACAATAACACAGTCGAACCAATGTGCGCACCTAGAGTTATTTAATTAACAATCAAGCAATATATACGCAGTCTTTGAAATTTCCTTTTCCAAAATTTTCAAATCTAGCTCTGAAATGGTACTTTTGTTTTCGATGTGTTTTCTTGAAATCCTTGATATGTATTATCTCTCTTTTGAAATTCATTACCTACACTGTATAATTTGTTTTAACGCGTTATCCTAGTATCTGTCGAGATTTTGCCATCATTTCCTTCTCCAGATCCTGTTCTTATCTTCAGTATTCAGATGGGTCATTTTCATACGGATCTTCTAATTAACTAATTATTGCTTTCTTGATTAATTGCACTTACAACATTGTTTTTACAACTTCTTTATTTAATGATGATGATGCTTAAAAGCTTTCATCGTATATGTTTGTTTAGAATATATTTTACTTCTCCGTAACAATTCGACGCTTTTATTTGTTAGATCTTCATCAAACCAATTTATATGTTGAAACTTCCTTTTATGTTTTAATTTTGTTTTTCGTTGGAATTTCATATGTCACCTCGAATTCATAATCTCATGCAAGTAATTGATTATGTAGTTAACATCCTTGCAATTATTAAGAGTTAAGAATGATCACTTAAAAATAAAAAATTATATGTTACTAATCAATATTAATCAATCAAAATTAACGAATATCCTGGGATTCACCGCAATGTATGTACATGTCAGTTTATTTCCATATAAAGCGTATATATACCTATTTATATCAACTCAATACGAATGAAGGTCCGAGACTGCAAAAGATAACATATATGTCGGGGAATATTATGAATTCAAACATATATTTAGAAATATAAACGATAAAGCGATAATATTTATATATATATTAAAGATAAATTAACATAAAATGAGTATATGGCTATCTATGTATCGACCGGTTTCGACATCTTAAAATAATACAATAACATTAATTATATATAAAGTTAATTAGTGACAAAGTTATTTTGCCTTCCCAGAGCATTAATTATAATAACGCCACAAATTCTGTTTGAAGTAGATTTACATATGATATTACAATATTTGTCCCTATTAAAACTTTCTGATGCCTTTTTGTTTTGTAATTTATAAAATGGCAAAATAGAAAATTGAATCTTGTGTTTTTCTTTTATTTATGCAAATATTTGCTAGAAGGCATATGTGGTATTGAGGGATCTCTCATTTCTTCTTCATGAACTGTTTTTCATTTACGTAATTTATCTTCCCAACAGTAATAACCAATCTAATAATCATTGCATCAGATAAAAAAAAATGAAAAAATGGACATAATGTTAATACCAATCCATGCTCTCTTTAATGTGGTTCTATGCTATAATCACATAAACAACAACAAGTGTCTCGGCATTTTGATAGAGTTGGAATTTGTCTTATAAAATCGAGATTTAATGATAATACGTAATATGTAAGAAAACTGTCTTTAAATTTTAATGTGTATTTTATTCTCCATAACATGGTTCATTTTGCCATCGTTATTAAGAATAACCATATTGTATTTCAGAACTCGACATACTCTGTTATTATAAAGTTTTTTTGTGTGAAAATGAAGGGAATTAAACAATCAGTTTACTTTTCTTGAATATATTATTATATGTTTTTATATGTGTTGAAGCATTTGTATTTCTTTAATTATGCCATTTTATGTTACTACTACGGGATAATTTCCTTGAATAAGATTTGCTAAACGATCTTTAAAATTCATTTCAATAACATTTTTGTCTGAAATAATTGTAAAGATTCGTCTTGCTCAAATATACATAATATTTAAATGTGTCTATAACCATCACATCTTATAAGAACGGTGTGTGTGCTGTGCTGTTGCATATAAATATGTATAGCTTTATGAAGTGTATTAAAGCTCGAAATATTCATATATAAGTCATTAAGTGATTAGTCCCAAAATGTAAATCAATCGTCAATCAATCGTTTAGTATGCATTTGAAAATCGAATAAATGATTTTTTGCGCGAACTTTAATTACATAACTTATTTTTTGTCAAACACAAAAACACAAATAGCAAATCAAATCATATTTCAATCCGCCGTATGGGCGAAATGAAACACGAGGTTCACATATATCGGTAACAAAAGAAATGTGTTCAATCGTTTACAATGAAAATAAACAAAAAAAACAATACATTTACCCTAAAACAGCGCAATTCTATTGCATTTTCAGCAGATTATAATTAAATTATAATAAAAGAAGCTGACAAAGGCGGGGGTTTTGTGATGACGGATGTTTATAAATATAAAAGCAATATGTACAAAAAATTGAAGGAAACTTCATATCATAAACAACTTCTATGATAAACAGCATACACTGAACACAATACAAACGCCTTATCATGAAAGCAGGCAGTATGACGCAAGATGAGGTTAATTATATGTAGCAAACCCCATAAAATCGCCCTCGTTAAGTACGTATTTTATTACTGGAGTGATTATAAAGTCCCGATTTTCACGAGTAATTGCGCAATAAAACGAATTTATCACTATCTTATCCTTTTTAAAGTATTGGGTAATTGACATTGGTTCATTACTATTCTGTCATTATTCCATCAATAACTATCATTAAATATCTTCATATATAGTAAATGACATGATTTTTGTTCAACAACCATATTTCGATATTTAGCAATAGTGAATAGTCATAACACGATTAGTAGTTCTCAGACATTTTATTGACATCAAATATTTGAGTTATTCAAATAAACAAACTTTTAACATGAAAGCAGGCCATTATAATTATGATTTCTATTAAATCGTGAAGTGCAAAAGATGCTGATTCTGTACATTTTCAGACAGTTGTTAAAATCCCTCGTTTAAAAAAGTAGTGTTGGCACTGTTTCACATTCCATAGAGCATGAATAAACCTACATCACAATACTCACAAGTGTATCATTTTGAAAAATCAGCTTCTATAAATATTTATATTCTTTTTGAAACGTCTGCTACACGATATATACTGTTGACCAACGCACAGAAAAGTGTTCGCGGGACAGATTAATATGGTATAAAACACTATTAAGTACGAAATACCGTAAGGGCCATCGTGGTTACACATTAGAGGACGACAATGCGAGAGTGCGAGACACGACGACGACAGTGCGACAATACCATGGCGACAGTGCGATAGTACGATGGCGACAATGTGATAATACGATGATGACAATGCGAGAGTGCGGTAATACGATGACAACAGTGCGACAATACGATAGAGACAGTACGACAATACGATGGCGACAGTGCGATAGTACGATGGCGACAATGCGACAATGCGAGAGTGCGAGAATACCATGACGACAGTGCGACAATACGATGACGACAGTGCGACAATACGATGGCGACGGTGCGAAAGTACGATGGCGACAATGCGACAATGCGATAGTGCGATAATACGATGACGACTATGCGACAATACGATGGCGACAGTGCGATAGTCTTATGGCGACAATGCAATAACACGATGACGACAGTGCGACAATACGATGGCGACAGTACGATATGACTTTTGCATTGTCGCAATCGTACTATCGCATTGTCGCCATCGTACTATTGCGTTGTCGCATTGTCGCCATCGTACTATCGCACTGTCACCATCGTATTGTCGCAGTGTCGTCATCGTATTCTCGCACTCTCGCATTGTCGCATCTGGATTTTAATGTGTAACCACGATGACCCTAACGGTATTTCGTAATTAGGCCTTTAGATTACATGAAATCTTTTATCAATAGTCATTTGTCTGTATATATTTCGAAAAGTATGGATTTTCTTTTGCGATATAATGCTATTATTGGACAGATTCAGCATCTTTAAGGATGAGAGTATCATTAGACGCCAGTGACAATTTTAAGTCTCCAATATATGGAATACTTCATCAGAGATAATTGTACAATAAGTGCCTGTATAATGGTTTGCAGAAAAAGATTTCCGTCTGTAATTGTTTTATTATAATAGTCTTATTAACGTTAGAAAAGCTGCTGATATTATCCGTGATCAATTTTCCATTGAGTAAATGAAAGTTTATTTTGTATGTACATGAGCTTTTTTCAGTTTCACCATAAATGCTATTTTGATGAAAAAGTGCAACAACCAAGTCATGGATTTTATTGAAAAAAAGTCAGAGTAACACTTATTTTAATGTGTATTGAAAACGAAAAAAAAGTGTATTCTTTCTCACATGCGTTTTTGGCGAGGTAAACCGGTTTAAAGTAAACTTTAAACCCTTAATGCTTTTAATCACTCGATTATAAGGCAATGAGCCCCATTTTTATTTTATTTTTACTAATTGTTATTTTGTATGTACCATTTTGCACTGTAAAAAAAAATGTGTATCTTGCCTTTAAAAAAAAGACTAGCGAGTGCTCAGAAGATCATCCATCATAATAATGGGTGTGGTGTTTCTTTATTCTTTTTTTATTTTTAGATTTTCCAACACGAATACATATAAGACTAACTAGACTCGATAAGCATTATCGGGAGATACATTATTATTAACAACCGCTAGCCTTATTTTAGGCGTGTGACCGACAGCCTATGAAATACAGGACAACACATTTTACACAACATAAATCATACACTCATATTGGATTGCATTAAACATGCTTTTACATCGCCATTATCTATACATGCTTGAGATCCACAGCCTGATAGAGGCAATACATAATATATGTTTTTTTCTTATTGTTGACGCAATACATGTCCCACAACAATGTTATCTGAGTTGATAAATGCAGCAAAACATAAGTGGCAATTGTCGTAAAAGCTTTATTTCATTTGCATTGACCTTTGGACACGCTAAGTGAGCCATCAGGAAATAGTAATGCCGGAAAGGTTGTATGTAAAACTGAACATCATTTATTTGTCATATAACCGTTGCAAATAGAAATCTGTATTTGTTGTAAAAATCTATACATTTATAGATGATCTACGAACTTTATACATGATTTGTTTACAAAAATAATCTACGATCGTAGCTCCGAAAATATTTATGCTTTTGTGTACATAATCAATTAACGTATACTATATATACCAAGGCGTAGCTATTATTTCAAAGTATTATCAGTATATTAATGTGTTGAGCAAATTGTATGGAAATGTAGAACGAAAACCTATATAGTAAAAGCTTTCGATAATGTTAGAAAAAACATTCCTATTGGTATGTAAACGTCATGTTTGTCTGTTTATCTTATTCGCAGCAATGTCAATAGTTTTGAATTGTTCGCGGTCATTGTCACACATTTTAAATCGTTTGTAGATACAAAATGCTAGTTTTTATTTTTTGTGACATAACAAAAAATCCATTTTAATTTTCCGCGACGATATCTATTCATACGACACACGAACACTTACATGGTACCATTTTAGTGTTCGTATGTCGTATGAATAGATATCTTCGCGGGAAATTAAAATGGAATTTGTTATTTCACAAAACAATAATACAAACAAGCATTTTGTATCTACAAACATCCATGTTACCAGACCACATCTGGCGTTGAGATTTTAGCTATTGCCATAAGGGACACTGTTTTTTTTATTGGGTAACTTTGTTTTACGAAATACTTTTTGAGTATTAATGGGGCTTTAACATTGATTGTAAATAGATAAACCGTTACATATTTACAGAGGAATCTCTCACGATCACATTTTTAAGACGAACCAGATAACATTTTGGTAAATGCAGAGTGCAACTATAATTGCCTCTTCAAATTATTCGAGTTATCAGAGTTTTTGCTCTTGATTTCGCTTGTGGAGAGTGTAATTACGCACTTGACTTCTATTCTGCAGATCAAAATTCAAACGTATATATGAGTTTCAAGTGTAATATCATGTAATGAAATACGACTTTTAAACTAAGTGTGGAATACCAGAACCTGATTCTTTCTTAGATTGTTTTCATTTTTTATATTGCTGTTCGTTCAAATTTCCTGTGCTATGCGATTCTTCTAGTTTATATCAGCCTATCGAATATAGGGTTCGAGAACTAATAATAAACGTAAAATAATTCAAAATAAACTAATGGAAATTCTATCATTAAACATGAATTACATCGGATAAGCCCGACAAGCTTAAATCGAATTGAAGCGTGTACGTTTTCTAGCGAAATACGTAAAAGAAACATAAAGTATATAGATTAAAGTGTTAATATCTCTTGGTGTATATCTGTGCAAATACTTGTTTATAAAATATCTCGGTGTCCAAATATGTTTGCGATTGATTTCCAAATGCGCTCTATGATTTGTCTTCGGAATAACATTTTTAAACATTTGCAAATAATTTGTTTCGCTTTCATATAAAACATTGAACGCATTATGTGTGTAATATTAAGGTCTAACATTATAGCAAATATTGTCAACTTACTTTTTCGTCTGTTTTTAACTTTTGTCTAAGCCATTTATAAAATGATATTCAAATAAATCATTTTTGTTAATTTCATTTTGGAAAAAAATAATATTGTACACTATTTACACGCCTTTTTCGGGTTTATGTAAAATATGAAACGCGTATTTCTGTTAATTGCAATCAAATCGGGTGAGATATTCAGTGTTGGAACGAACATGACCACTGCTCCTGCTTCTGTGCATTTTACCTTTCTTTGCCCTTTCAAAAATACCGTGCTCATATAACCCATAATTGCCAAGACATGATTCGAACAGATGAATTGTACATGAACCATAAAACCTGAGTCGATATGATGAGCGAATGTTGTGGTGTTTGCGACAATGATATAAGCACCATCAGTGTTAAACGAAGGTAAGATCATGCTACCCCTGGGTGCAATGAAACTGTCAAACTTTGACCGACATTGTATCACATGTTATAGCTCTAGGTACAGTACCAGGAAATCATTTTGTTTGTGTATTTATGTTTAAGGTATATGGGACTGGGGCTTTAAGTAAAATAGTATAAAATGTAAGTAAGAATTTCTCTCCTGATAATGTTTCTGGATTTGTTTAATGGCGTTTTTTTCTCCCATCAGCAATTGGAAGAGTTATCACACACTGATATTTCAGAGGTAAATATCCAGCCACGCACCCTCTGATCATACCGGCTTACGGGCATTCTTAAAAATCTATTCGTTAAATAATTTGTCCATCATTTGTGCACACATAATATTATTATAATAATATTGAACTATTGTAAAATTATCTTCAGAACATAACATTTATCTGACAGCTATGGCCATACATGCATGTAAATGAATGTATGTAGTTCATTGTATTTATATTTACAAAGTGCACTTTGAATTTCTCAACATTTTACATTTTGTTGTTTAGATATATAGGAATGTATGCAAATGGATACGAGGTTTTCTATAATTATTTACATAATAAGCCAAAAAGTGCGTCAGATTTATAACTGAAAAAAAACCTTGATGTCCGGACATGTAACGGAATAAACGTTTATGTTGCAATTTCTCCGTTAGTACAGAGAAATTAATGCACGTAGATTGCTGCGGAAATCATAATATTCTCCAATCATTTCATCAAAACGAAATAAAATATGTGCATAAAGCAAACTGTAAAGAAATATAAAACCTGGATGAAGTTTATAGAGTGAAATTATTGTTTCGTGTCACGTTTAGCCAATTAAAAATATATAGTTATAAGACTTTCAAACATGTATATTTTGTTTAATAAGTTGTTCTTAACACATAAATAAATGTGTATCATCTCTCTTAACAGTTATAATTTTCATTTAAATATTGATATTCAGTAATGTTTGTTAGATACTCGCTATGTAGCTAATAAATAGGAACACATTATACACATACTATGGGTCCTATGAAACTCGTTGCATTGCGTTCGTAGTATGGTTACATACTTCTGTCATAGTTTCTGGCGTGTGGGCGAGTTCGGAATTCGCCAATATACCATACAAAATAAGAAAGGGCGAACAAGGTCACAATTGTCAAATTGGCATGTTTGTCGTTCTGATGGGTATGGTTGTCGTTATTTAGTGTTGCCTTGTTGATCGGTTCAATGGTCGACAGCACTCCAACATGTCTGAGCGACAACTTTATCCGCAAGAAAGAAAAAAGGGGGCGACGAAAGTCATAAATGTTTCGCAAGTATTATATCTGGTTCGTTCATGCGGGTATAATTGTCGCTCTATCATGTTGGCGTGTCGGCGGGTTAGCAGGTCCCAAACAACAACATACGCCAGAAAAACAAATATAGCGACCAGAAGGACAAAATAGGCGTCAACATGTCTTAAATGTCATATCAGTGCTCTTTCTGCAAAGTACTCACTCGTTACTTGTCCAATTAGTACCGCTGCTTAATGGTTTAAGTTGACCATCTCAAATTCTTCGACTTGATCACCTTCCGATCTGTAATGGTTAGTTTCATCATCATTTTGTCTGGAAGACGCGGTTCTTCAAGTTGCACCACTTCATCTCCCTTCTGTAGGAGAAAATTTAATCTATGTGTGTCTTTGAAGTTCTAATTGTTGATTTCTACGATGTAATACTTTCTCGCTTAGACATAATTACGTTAATATATATCATGGCGGAAATGACAGATCTTTCAATTGCAAACAAATACAATGTTTTGTGTTTTGTTATAATCTCGCCGCTTACCAATTGGATTCATCACTCGTTTCAGAATCAACACTTTATTTCATAATTAAATTGGCATTCTTAAACACTCATATTTATATAATTGATAACTTGTAATAATATTTCAAGAAGAAAGTATCGTTTTTATTATTAACCGAATCTTTCACAAAATGGCTGCTTTGCTATTTCTTTTAACTGAGCTGATTAACTAAAATGAAAAGACGTTTCGTTTCTTCCTACGTAATTAAACCGGATGTAACTGAAATCCAACGTTGTAATATATACTTTAGATGAAAATAGAATACACGAATATACATGTTTAGTTATTAATGTTATCATAAATTGTTATTAAGTAAGGATCAATGTTTGTAGATATTCGGTTACGTTACTTTTTATTTATTGTTTAAGCCTAAAAAGCCATATATTTTGTATCTTTACAACGGATATGTTGTACTTAAAATATTAACGTTCGTTAAAAATAAATTAAAACAAGGACAATAAGCTATTATGGACATTGTCCACGATCTGCACATCCGAGTTAACAGCGCCCCACTACCGTGTCACAGCACTTTTGCAAGACAATAAATTAAAAACCAAAGACTTCGTTATACATCAAGTAATCTGTATTCAATTAATTGGTTTAAGAGCAATAAGTAAATATTGTTTTCTACTTATTGGTTTGCAACAGTTTTAGGAAACTAGTATTCTTGACCGAGGATTTACAAAGGTTGCAATGATATAAAAATCTTACAAGTACTTGTCCAATAGTGATCTTACTCACACAGTAACATTTAGGTCTAGCTCGTGCACATTGGCAAGATTACATTGAAATAAAATAAGATACTAGTCGTAATTCACATGGGTTTATGACATGATTGTAATTGAAATGTAAAGAACAATACATCTGTTCTTCAGTAATTATGTTTTGACATTTGTTTACATCGCACCCGAACTTATTGTAACTGTTTAACTATTTATCTAAATCTATAAAGGTTTTTCCATGTTTGATTGTTTTAAAACTATTTTGTACTTGCCTATGCAAACACCATACATTTTCGTTAAAAACTATTTTGGTCGTGTTCTAATGTTTTTTTGTCATTGATAAGCCCGCTAACTAACTGTTTTAGTATCACACGACACCATTGGTAGGAGAATTATTATGGATATTGCAAGCGAATTTTTTTCAGTAGTTTAAGATTCCGATTTCATTAAATTGCATACAATTAAACGATATGAAGACGGTTTTTAACGTTTGATAACATATAACAAATTTTAGTTTCAACGTATTGCAACCTTTACAAGAGGAAACTTGAAGAAGTCATTAATTCCGTGAATAATGTCCAAAGCAACGTTATTATCAAACATATGCAATTTATTTGAGAATACAAATTTGTTTATAATTACCACATATACTAAACGGTAAACAATTAAGTCATAACTAAATTCATCAACAAATTAACGGCTGTAAGCTTAATTGTTCATTTAAGTTTTGAGCCCCCAGACCAAGGCCGACAATGGTCCGATAATCTTTCTGTCCGTGGTTAACAAAGATCATGTGTGATTTGATGGAACAATATAAACCAGAGTCAACAATAGGTTGCCAATCATACTGAATGGTCAATGGACAGAGCAAATCATGGAGTAATCTATTGAGAACCAAATAAGAGGCATGCAATTGATTTAGAATCTTCAGCATGCTTTAAACGCCCGAAAGCTTTAAGCAGTATTGGTATTTTTCCCGATTTTCCTCTCAATTTGCTATAACCGATTGAAGAGCGTCGTTTAATTAAAGAAATATGTGTCATAAAATAGAACGAATAACGCTGCATAATAAAGGATCTTTTTCCACTTATACTACACGGCCGTCAAACGATAGAGTGTGTGTTTTTTTAGCAAGGTTGGTAAAATTGTGCTTTGTTAAGATGGTCTTAATTATTTCGGGGCATTCAAACTTTAATTCATAAATAATGCTTGAAATTTAATTCACGAACAAAAAATGTTAAATCAAAAGCCAAACAATACCTCTTTAAATTTATGAAAAAAAGTCTTTATGCTAAGCGTGTGTTAAATTTAATTAAGAGTTATAACAAAGCTACATTACACTAACGGGCAGTTTTTTGGCTAATGCAACCGAACAAAAATGAATTAAATCTCAACATGTAAACAACAACTGAGTCGATTCGCGCTACATCACTAATTTCTAATAACCATCGATTTCAAACATGGCTTGAAGGCATACATTATAGGCACCTAACATTCTATTTATAGCCGGCTTGCTGCGAGGACCATAACTTTTCAACTTAAAACAAGGGCATTAAGCGTCAACGGTTGTAAAGGAGAAACAATACGGTATAAAAGCAGATATTTTGTTCAATTATTGTATTACAAACATAGACACTGGTACCAATTTTACAATTATAATATTGGGGTATAAACTGCTGTCAAATGAAATGACCATAATTTGGATATGGCCATTCGTTATTACAAAATGAGAAAGTTTTCTCGAAATTTTACAAAGTGACACCCGCTTCGTGCGTATTTTGCAAGTTATGAACACTTTTATTTATAAATATATAATCATAATACATTTTGTCTGCAACTAACATGTTAATCGTACTAGTAACACGTGCTGTGGTTGTTAGCCTATCAACAAATATCTGTTCTAAATTTAGGGTGATTTCTTTACGCTGATAATGTTTTGGTGTAGTTTGTACAAACATTGTTTTAACGCGATTTTCGCACATGTTCACATCGTCTTAATCATGCCATCAAATCCCTTCACTGGACCGATTAGGTATTGCAATAAAAGAACAACACATTTTCCGAAAAGTGGAAACTACAAAAAATACAAGCTGCTTCCTGTGGAGTATGAAACACACACCGAAACAAAAGGCTAATAGTTGAAACTTGGTATCATTCAATTGTGCTTGTTAGCACTTTTCTGTCACTGCAGCGAACGGGACGTCATTGTTAGTACTTTTTGATTGATTGCATTTTACAATTCGTTGATAGCAGTCGTTCAAATTGTATAGATTAAGTCGCCGTTTGATTAATTCTTTTATTTTTGAACTTTCATAAGGTTTATATGGAAATATGTATTATCGATAGTTTTCAATGTTTTACTGCGAAATGACGTCATTGTTTTTTACGTCAATATGTTATTATTTCCGAAAACTTCTCCGGTTCAACCCTTTTAAATGTGAACACTTGTATGAAACAGCATTAAATGAACAGAAAATTGACTTCGGCGAGTTGTCATTTTTTATCAACTAGCGATTAATAGAAAATGAATATTTCGCTTGTGGTTTGTGATCATTTTTATTTCCCTGATTATTAATTTAAAATCGATTAACTTCCTAATCAAATAAATATCTATATATAATTCACTAAGGTCACTGAATTTCGCTTGTGATTGTACTTTGTAGCAAGATTTACAAAGTTTAGACAACATATAGTTTTCAACGGATATCTTACAAATACAAAACGAGTGTGTGTCGAGCATGTGATTAAATTCATAATGGTCATCGTTGTTTTTTGGCACCAAAACTGATGTTCTTAAACAACCTAAATTCATAGTAGATAGCATTTATCATTGTTAAATATGTGTGCTTAGATTTAAATCTTAAGCTTTGGAACGTAAAATGAACTTAAAATTTATGACAAAGTTAGAAATGTTCTTTATACGGTTCGATTTACATGTTCTCATTTTACGTTGCAATGAAGTTAAAGCAAACACTTAATAAAACTAATTCTTACTTCACATGAAGCTTTTTGTGACTTTTTTGTTATTATGTTTTACGTTATAATGGCTGTCTTTGTAAAGTGTTTACATATTATACATTGAACTTTTTCGGGGGAGAACCAACCCACTTTACATAACAATGGACACGGTAAAGATAGTTTATGTGTGAGAGGATAGCAATTTCGCTATGTGAATGTCTGCGGACTAAGATCAACACACCTATGTCCATGCAAGTGAGATATTACATGTTTCCAGGGAACTTAAAACGACGATTCAGAAATAAATGGGTTTAAATTATTTTGTCTATGTTCGTTTTGTATACAGGAAAACTTATCTGCACTTAAATCGGTTGGAATTTTCTCGTTGTTAATGGCGTAATCAGTAACTATGGCAACGTATTTGTCATATTATTTGCGATTTCTTAGGAAATTACGCCCTGTAATTGTTTTTTTAATGCTGTCTGGATCATTAAACGCCTCTCATTAAGTTTCTATATAAATGAAATACTTAGGAAGAGATAATTGTATAATAAGGTAACACAGTAATATAGGAAACGATTTAACACCTTCCGGTGATATTTCGTTATTGAAGTCTTACCATCGTTGAAATTGCTGCTGCTTTTGAACATGTAATTATCACAACTACGAGGCTTTTACAGTTATTGCATTAACCATAAAGGCGTTATTTTTTAAAACAATGTGGGCGCTTATTTCATGAATTTAAAAAATACGTGCCTCAAGAAATGGTCAGTAGTAAGCGGACACGTTCTTGGGTTGTGTAAACATGTCCATGTTTATTTTATATTGAACATTTAATCATCAGGGTAAATTCCATTATCCGATTTCACCAATTGGTATCCGACTCTACTGGTGATTGAAATTCAAATTAAAAAAATATGCGGCTTTTCAATTTCTTGACGACATTTGCCGCCCATAAACATGTTATATCTGTCGCTAAACGCTTCAAAACATCATATATATACAAAAAAAGTCAAATCTATGTTTAACTGGCTTTGACAATAATGTCATTATATGTGTATACTTATTGAATAGTATCGCCGGAAATATTCATCATACATATGGACCTTGAGTTCTTTCAAGAAATGATTGATGGTAATTAATATGTTCATTCAGACTGTATTAACTCTTTCAGAGTAGATCTAATGTCATCATTATGATCGAGCAGTTTGTCCTTAGGCGGCTATTATCATGTAGAACGCCGCTAGATGCATCTTCTATTGACAAAGTAGTGGAATCCGTTTTAACAACGGCAATCCGTAAAGCAATGAAAAGATCAATGAATAAGCTGTAAGCAACGCTTTGAATCACGGAAAACAAAATGAGGATTCCATAGCAAATTTAATATTCTGCGTTATTGGAGTTGAATGTATGAAGTTGACGTACTCAAGTACTCATACTCAAGTTGCACTTATTTCTGCAGGTATACAATATTTGATGGATCAATAGTACAATAAGATGAGCTACAATTAACACTTTTGATACCTTTGTCAGGTTATGCTAAGATTATGGGTGCTATCTTTTTCACGGGAACAAGCGTTTAACATACATTTGTAAGGTAATATTAAACAAATGTTATGAATGCTGATGATGCTCATGATATTTTAACTTAATTTAATTATTTTTTGTCGCTCTATTTTATACTACCATTGGCATACATAATTTGTTTCCATGTGTTTCAATTAATTGTAAGTGTAACTTGGTATTTAAATGTATAAGTTGTTCTTACGACAGACAAACTAGTATCTGGTTGCTGTATTAAAATTATTAGGATGTCATCCTTGACGAAGAACGTTTAGCGTTCAATCTCAATTAGTGTAAATTGATCTCCTCAACCATTACCAATTACTTGAAACACTCAGAAACCTTAAGTTTTCTCTATATATATATATATATGTATATTCTTTTGGCTTTCAATTCGCTGAAGAATTAGTTTTATAAAGAGGCTTAAGGTGAATACTTTTACCTAACATATAGTCTCCTGTATTTAGATACAGCCTGTAAATGAACAAATGAATTCACCTACTACACTATTTTTCTGCATGAAAGGAATATGTTAATATGTTATATATTATATATACTTAAATTGATTTGGAATTAATTTAACTAACATTAAAGCATGATCGTTTTGTGGTTTATCAATATGGATCCCAGTTGACTTAGTTGTCCGGCAATGCCAGTATGTTGTCCACTATCCGTGTGTGCACGTTAGTTGTCTGACAAGAGCAATTCTATGTCCGGGACTCAGTGACAGCTGTTTGGCATTGAGAGTCAGCTCTGTTTGCTATTTAACCTCAGTGTCAATTGTTTTCGACTGCGAGTCGGTTGTCTGGCAGTTGGAATCACTTCTGGCACAGAACAACACATGTGTGCCATTAAAAGAAAGTCGTCTTATACCGGAAACAACCCTCAAAAGATCAATCTTTTGTACACTTTTTCCTAGAAAAATCTATGAAAGTAGGTGCTCGATTATAACTTGTGAAAGGAGTCCAAGTATATTGTATTAGTAAATGTGAACAATTTCCAAACGATAAAAAAACAAATACTCAAAAAGCAACAGAAATGTAATGACTAGTTACATAAACTCAATCATTGCGTTTGTTCAATTAATACGCATGTTACCTTACACAAATGACAGCTATCTTAAACTCCTTTGCCCGAAAATTAAGTATGTTTAAAGTAGGTTTTCAAATACTATTTAAATATTCCTCCTGGTTTAATCTAGCTGATTCTCCGTTGTGTCGTTATTTATAAAATGGGAAAAAAGAAAAGGTTGAATCTTATTTGCGCATTAATGCAACTCTTCGTTGAAAGGCATTGTCGTGTTGGGGAAACTCTCATTTGTTGTTGATTAACTTTTATTCTGTGTATTCTTTATCTCCCGTCTGTCCAATGTACTATTTATTGCATCCAATATAGAATCAATCCATGCTCTGTTTAATGTGAAAGTTTATTTTTAAAATTGAACGGCAACCGTTGTATGATATAATCACATAAACCAAAACAAAGGTCTCGGCATTTTAATACAGTTGCCAGGAAGGGTTATCTTATTAAACTATGATATTCAATGGCAATGCGTTTTATGTTAGGAAGTTGTCTTTTACATTTAATGATGTTTGTTTTTTACATTACATGTTTCGTTTTGCCATCGTTATTGAGAATAAACATTTTTGTTTCAATACTCAAACTACTTCCTTATTTTAAACATTGTTTTGTGAAATGATGGATATGATACAATCAGTTTACTTTTCTTGAATAGATAAAATGTGTTTTGTGGCATTTCATGATTTGTAGCTCTTTACTTATGCCATTGTATGTCGGATAATTCATTTTTATTAGATTTGTTGTAAACTCATTAAAATGAGTAAGCACATTTTTCTCTGAAATAATTGTAGAGATGTGTATTGCTTAATTAAACATAATATTGCAATGTGTGTGCTTTGAACGACACGATTTGAAATTAAGATATTGTTGCGAGTCTGTGTGTGTCTGTGTGTTTAAACTTAAATTCCTTCTTTTTTGCCATCAACATCACATCTTAGAACGGTGTTTTGTGTTTCGGTGTTGCATTTTAAACTGGATATCTTTAGGAGGTGTATTAATGTTCAAAGTTTTGCAAGTAATTGAGCAATTAGTCCCAAAATATATACCAATCGTCCTTTAATCGCTTCTAATGCATTTGAAAATGAATTAATGCGAAAACTTTAATAACATTACTCCTTTTAATTATAAAGAAAAAGACACAACTAGCAAATCAAATCATATTTTAATCCAATTAATGATCGAAATTAGGTTAAATGAAACATTAGGAATCGGTAACAAAAGAAAAGTCTTCAAACCTGTTCAATGAATTATAAAGCATAATATTACCGTGACACAGCGAAATTTCATAAAATATTAAGTAAATTATAGTTATATTAAAAAAAAGAAGCTGATAAGCTGGGTGCTTTGTGATTACGGGTGTTATATATATAAAAGCAATATTTACAAAATGTTGCAGGACACAACATATTATACAATGCTTTCTCATTTTGATAAACAGCATACACCGAACACAATAAAAACGCCGTATCATGAAAATGGTGGCATAACGCAAGATAAGGTTAAATATTTGTGGCAAAACCCAGAAAATCGCCTTCGTTAAATAAGAATTATATCGCTAGCGTGATTATAGAATCCCGGTTTCCACTGGTAATTGAGCAATAAAACGAACTTAACCGAGGAATTATCCCAGTTTAAGTAAATTTAATTAACATTGTTTTATTACTATTCAGCCATTAGACAGTAATGTCCATCATCATGATTGTATGATTATCTTCATATATGATTAATGACATGATTTTTGTTCACCATAAGTAAAAGTTTCGACGTTACAGATTCTGAAAATCTCTCAAAGGTATTGTTTCAAAGCCATTAAACAAGATTTTTAATAGAACTACTTGCCACAACGTTGTTAACACATATATTTACAAAAAAAAATGAAGGAAACTTCATATCATAAACAACTTCTATGATAAACAGCTGAATTCTGTCATATATTGTAAATGACATGATTTTTGTTCGACAGAGATTCGACGTTACAGATTGTGAACATATCCTCAATGTATTTTTCAAAGCCATTAAACAAGATACTTAATAGAACTATTTGCCACAACGTTGTTAACACATGACAGTCCCCAAGTCTCTGGCTACATAAGGGCAACTAAATCTTATATGTCAAGTTCAAAAGCGCCTTCAGACGCGTTTTGCTATTGATACAGCTTCGTTTAATGTTGTTCACCACATTGGCAAAAACAAACCAATCAATTTCACGTCATGAGATCCGATGTCTACTTATAATAAGTACACAAATAACAAAATATAATAGGACAGGTGTTTAATACCAGCATGCGCGCTAAATTTAAATTTGTTTTCAAACATATGTTCGCAATACTTCCAATACCGTTTTTATAAAAGAGAATGGATCAATGTCAATTATTAGATATAATCAATCTTACTAGATATAATCAATCTTACTAGATATAAGAAAAATGAAATAAATCAGGCTTGACCCACACTAACAATTGTCCAAAAATATACCAAAGGTAAATAATCTATTTTAGGAGGGCTTTCCCAACGTTTTTCGTTTTGCCCGACATTATTTATTTAATGACTATTGCCTGATGCTTAATTGCGTTAACACGATCAGAAATGTGTAAGTTAGTCATTTGTAATTTGAAAAAAGTAGTTTGGCCTCATTTGATATTGTCTCACATTCTGTAACATTGCAGCTCTAACAGATTAAGATTCCAAACGTTTTTAATTTTGTATGTGAATGTATTATTGATCACATCCGAGGACGAGTTCATGAAATATAAACATTATATTCTCTATTTGTCCATAAAAGCGTATAAAAGGTAAACTTTTGTAACATGAATCTCGCCTAGTTTGTCTTCATGTTTATGGTCTGGATTTTCAATTTACGATGATTACTATATATTGCAATTAACTAAATGCGTGTCAAACATAAACAAAACAAAAAATCAGTTGCAGAAGCAAGAGGGAATAGTCTGACACTGCACAAAAGTACAAACCACGGAAATTAATACCAAACAATTACAAACACTCACATTAATAAAAATGCAGTCACCGCTATGGAAGGGTCGATGCAAACCATAAGGAGAGTTATAAATCAATTTTATGGAGCTCAATGTCTCATACAAAAGCATCAGAATTCAAATAAAATAACCGTGAACTAGAATACACGAGCATCGGAATTGCTACATTATAATGCTCTGTGAAATTATACACAAAAAAAACATTGTCTTAGGCTTAACACATTTAGGAAAATTATTTTAATATGTTTCTATATGTACAAGAACTGTATATATAATATACCATACGATAGTTTCAGGTTAAAAGGCAATTATGTTACCATAAATTATTTTGGAGTTAAATAACGTTTGTTTCCGAAAGCTCATAACTATATCATTTCAACCTAATGGACGGAATGAAAAATTAAAATTCAGAGGGCATGCCATAAACAGAACCCTTAGACTGTTTAAGCATACACGAAATGGTCGACCAAAGTCGACTTTTAATCGTTGATTTTCTGGCAAAACCGTTATCGTGACTTCGTTACCATCATGTGCCACAAAGAGGATACATTGCTGCGTTAATGCATGTTATGTCAATTATCATTATAACACTTCAATTTATCACAATGTGAAGTTATCAAACACGTTAGTACAACCATAGTTATTTGTACGTGTTGTCGTCTACCAAAGACTGGTGGTATGGCTTCGACTGATGACCTTTCAATGAACCATTGATTTCGTGTAATTAGATGAAAATTGTCAAAAGTAAAAGAGTCGAGTTCTGTTTGAAGTTTGATTCTATGATATGATATAATATTGAGTATTGAATGTTGTCGAAACGGCAATCAATATATAAAAGATTAAATTGGGTGTTTAGACTGACTTTTTAAGAATAACCGCTATATAGTATGTTTCCGCTTCAAACTGAAATATCATTTGTAAATGCATCTATTTGTCGTATTTATCGGGCGAATACACACATGTCCCCATCCGTCTGTCCCTCATCGGATGTATAACATATGATGAGTAAATGGGCATATCATTTTGTTTGTCTTTGAAGAGAAAAAAGGGAAAGCTCCGAAGACCCAGGAGTTGATCGACAGCAACCGTTAAGCAGTGAAATGAAAATTAAGATTCGTGTTCGCGGGGCAGATTACTAGGTAATAAAACAATATACAGCTTCTTTATTACCTGGAATCTTTTATCAATATTCATTGTTAATGTATATCTTTCGAAAAAGTATGCATTTATTTGCGATATAATTCTGTTATTGTCCAGATTCAGAATCTTTAACGATGATTGTATTATAAGACGCCACTGACAATATTAAGTCTCCGATAAACAGAATACTTAATCAGAGATAATTTTACAAAAGTTCATGTATAATTGTTTGCAGAAGAAATGATTTCCGTCGGCAATTGTTGTATTATTATAGTCGTATTATCGTTAGAATAGCTGCTGATATAAGCCGTGATAAATTTTCTATTCATTTAATAAATTGTTATTTTTTATGTACATAAGCTGTTGTTTTTTTCAGTTAAAAAAGTTATTTTGATGAAAAAGTGCAAACACCAACAAATTAATTAGTTTGAGAAAGGTCACAGTAACGCTTATTTTTATGCATATTTCAAATCAAAACATTTCGTGTTATCTGTGTAACATGCGTTTTTGCTAGTGTTCAAACCCTTGATGCTTTACAACGCTCTTTATAAGGCGATTACCCAGTTTTAAGCATGTTTATACTAATTGCTATTTTGTATGTACCATTTTGCGGTATTAAGAAATTGTGCCACTTGGCTCTAATAAAAGACTGGCGAGAAGAATATCCATCCAAATAATGTTTGTGGAGTTTCTTCATTCTTTTCTTTATTTTTAGATAAAGAGATACAGAATAATGACGCTCAGAAAGCATTATACGGAGATACATTATTGTTATCAAACGCTAGTGTAATTTAAGGCAAGTGACCAATTGCCTATGAAATACAGAACAACACACTCTTCACATGCTTGAGATCCACAGCCTGATAGAGGGAAGACATAATGTATGGTTGTTCTGTTTCTTGATGCCATACATTTCTCATAACGATGTTATCTGAGTTGATAAATGCAGCAAAACATGAGTGGCAATTTCCGTAAAAGCTTTATTTCATTAGCGTCGACCTTCGGACACTCTAAGTGCACCACCAGGAAATAGTAAAGCCCGAAATGTAGTATGTTAAAGTGAAAATCGTTTATTTGTCATACAACTGTTGCGAATTGAGATCTGTAAAATTTGTAAAAATAATACATTGATAGCTGATATACGAATAGTTAATACATGATTTGTTTACAAAAATGATCTATAATCGTAGCTCCAAAATCATTCATGTTTTTGTGTAGCTTATCAAATAACGTTTAATATATGTAAACGTAATGTTGGTATGTTTATCTAATTTGCCGCAGTTTCAATTGTTTTTGTTTTTATTGTGTATGGCCATTGACACTAATTTTTAAATCATCTGCTTCTGGTCACTACTACATGTAGATGCATCGGAGAAAAATACTCCAATATGTTATCACATATTAAAATATTTAGTATTAAATGTCGTGAACTAATCTAAAATTAAACCGTCTTTTTCATACACTGACGCAACTCTTGTTTAATTAAGTTGTTTTTTTGCTGTGCTTGTTTAAGATTTGTGTGCGTTTTAAAAGGCTTCACTAATTTAAGCTTTTTAGAATTAACTTGACAGGAATAAGGGTTTGAATTAAAATCTTTATATGACAGGAATAAGGGTTTGAATTAAAATCTTTGTTCTTAATTCGTATGCTACTCCAATATCAGAAACAGAAAACAGGTTAAAGAATTCCACCAAGCTGTGCGCACACTGTGCACAGAGATTGTAACCCTGGGTTCAATGTATAAAGAGCAATACAATCGATCGGTCAATTATGTGTAAAAAAGGCATAAAGTAATAGTTATACAGTAATCGTCCTTTCGTCTTTCCGTCCGCCGGTCAGCCCCGCCTCTTGCGCCGAGGAAGGAGGAGTATTGAAGAAGTCTCGGGGAATAACTGCATTATTATTTAATGAATTTAAATAAAAAAATGAATATTTACAGAGTAATCTCTTACGATTAAATTTTTAAGACGAACATTTTGGTAAATGCAATTATATTTGCCTCTTCAAATTATTCGGAGTTATTGCCCTTGGTATATCGCTTGTGTAGAGTGTAATGACGCACTATACTTGTATTCTGCAAATCAAAACTCAAACGTTTATATGAGATTCAAGTGTAATATCATATCATGACAAACGACTTTGAAACTAAGTGTGGAATACCAGAACTTGATTCTTTCTTTGATTTTTTTTATATTGCTGTTCGTTCAATTTTCCTCTGCTATGCATAGCCACAAGTACAATACTGATTGTTGAAAAAAAAAATCATATGAGGATATTACGAATTCTGTTTTTTAAGAAATTAAATGTGAGTTTTCTGTTTTCTCAAATTTGTAAGGTCAAGATCAATCTTTTTGGTCAAAACTATATGTCTTGGGCATTCGGCACTTACTTAAACAGCGATTGTTATCAATTTACCTAACCTAATTCAAAATATGTTAATTCTATATTAACCTGATTGATTAGGATAAAGGAACATTACCGACAAGATGGAATTCTTTCACGTGATATAATAACAATCCTGTCACTGTTCCGATTAAATTTATACTATATGACTATGATATTTATTGATTATGGTATTTTCAATTTAGCCATTTTAATGACATCAATTTTGTTTTACCGATTCTTCTAGTTTATATCAGCTCATCGAATATAGGGTTCGAGCCCTAATCAAAAACGTAAACTAATTCGAAATAAACTAATGGCAATTCTATCATTAAACATGCATTACATCGGATAAGCCCGACAAGCTGAATTTGTATTGAAACGTGTACGTTTGCTAGCGAAATACGTATACGAAACATAAAGTGTATAGATTAAAGTGTTAATATCTCTTGGTGTATATCTGTGTACATGCTTGTTTATAAAATACCTTGGTTTCCAATTATGTTTGCGATTGGTATCCAAAAGCGCTCTATTATTTTTCTTCGGAATAACTTTTATAAATATTTGCAAATAATTTGTTTCGCTTTCATATAAAACATTGAACACATTATGTGTGTAAGAGTTAGTTATAACATAATTACAAATATTGTCATCGTACGCATGCGCAGGGTAAGAATTCGATCATTGGCAAAGTTCCAAGTAATTTTTCGACTGTTTTTACCTTTTGTCTAAGTCATTTATAAAAGTATATTTAAAGAAATCATTTTTGTTTATTTCATTTTGGAAAAAAATGTGTAAAAAATAATATTGATGATATAATTGCTCGATTGTCTAGATATATAGTGCACTATTTACATGCCTTTTACGGGTTTATGTAAAATCTAAAACGCTTATTTCTGTTAATTGAAATCAAATCGGATGACATATTCAGGGTTGGAACGAACATGACCACTGCTCCTGCGTCTGTGCATTTAACCTTTCTTTGCACTTTCAAAAATACCGTACTCATATAACCCATAATTTAAGGCAGACATGAATAGAACACATGAATTGTACATGAACAATAAAACCTGAGTCGATATGATGAGCGAATGTTGTGGTTTTTGCGACAATGATATGAGCACCTCCAATGTTTGACGAATATAAGATCATTGACCGATATTGTATCACATGTTATGGCTCTAGGTATAGTACTTGGAAAGCATTGTGTTTGTGTTTTTATGTTTAACGTATATGGGACTGAGGCTTTGAGTAAAATACTATCGAATGTTAGTAAGAATGTCTCTCCTGATAATGTTTCTGGATTTTTTTAATGGCCTTTCTTCTATCTAAGCAATTAGAAGAGTTATCAGACACTGATATTTCAGTGGTAAATATCCAACCACACACCCACTGAACATACCGACTTACGGACATTCTTAAAAATCTATTCGTGTTAAAATAATTCGTCCATCATGTTTGCACATATTTTATTATTTTAATATTATTGAACTATTTTATAATTATCGTCAGAACACAAAATTAATCAGACAGCTATGACCATACATTCAAATAAATACATGTTTGTAGTTCATTGTATTATATTTACAAAGTTCACGTTAAATTTCTTAAAATTGTACACTTTGTTGTTTAGATATATAGGAATGTATGCAAATGGATACGAGTGTTTCTATAAGTATTTACATAATAAACCAAAAAGTGCGTCAGATTTATAACTGAAAACAAACATTGATGTACGAACATTTAATGGAATAAACGTTTATGTTGCAAATTCTCCGTTAGTATAGAGAGATTAATGCACAAAGATTGTTGTTGAAATCATATAATTCTCCAATCATTTCATCAAAACGAAATGAAATATATGCTTAATGCAAACTGTGCAGAAATATAAAACCTGGATGAAGCNCACTGCTCCTGCTTCTGTGCATTTAACCTTTCTTTGCACTTTCAAAAATACCGTACTCATATAACCCATAATTTAAGGCAGACATGAATAGAACAGATGAATTGTACATGAGCCATAAAACCTGCGTCGATATGATGAGCGAATGTTGTGGTGTTGACGACGATGATATGAGCACCTCCAATGTTTGACGAATATAAGATCATGCTACCCCTGGGTGCAATAAAACTGTCAAACTTTGAACGACATTGTATCACATGTTATAGCTCTAGGTACAGTACTTGGAAAGCATTTTGTTTGTGTTTTTATGTTTAACGTATATGGGACTGGGGCTTTGAGTAAAATACTATCGAATGTTAGTAAGAATATCTCTCCTGATAATGTTTCTGGATTTGTTTAATGGCCTTTCTTCTATCTAAGCTATTAGAAGAGTTATCAGACACTGATATTTCAGTGGTAAATATCCAGCCACACACCCACTGAACATACCGGCTTACGGACATTTTTAAAAATCTTTTCGTGTTAAAATAATTTGTCCATCATTTTTGCACATATTATATTATTTTAATATTATTGAACTATTTTATAATTATCGTCAGAACACAAAATTAATCAGACAGCTATGACCATACATTCAAATAAATACATGTTTGTAGTTCATTGTATTATATTTACAAAGTTCACGTTAAATTTCTTAAAATTGTACACTTTGTTGTTTAGATATATAGGAATGTATGCAAATGGATACGAGTGTTTCTATAAGTATTTACATAATAAACCAAAAAGTGCGTCAGATTTATAACTGAAAACAAACATTGATGTACGAACATTTAATGGAATAAACGTTTATGTTGCAAATTCTCCGTTAGTATAGAGAGATTAATGCACAAAGATTGTTGTTGAAATCATATAATTCTCCAATCATTTCATCAAAACGAAATGAAATATATGCTTAATGCAAACTGTGCAGAAATATAAAACCTGGATGAAGTTTATAGCGGGAAATTAGTGTTTCGTGTCATGTTTAGCCAATTTTAAATATCTAGTTATACGAATCGTAAACATGTATATTTTGTTTAATGAGTAGTTCTAAACACATACACACATGTTTATCATCTTTCTTAACAGTAATACTTTTCATTTAAAGATTGATATTTAATAATGTTTGTGTCATACTCGCTATGTAGCTAATAAATAGGACCACATTATACACATACTATGGGTCCTATGAAACTCGGTGCATTGCGTTCGTAGTAAAGTTACAGACTTCTGCCATATTTTCTGGCGTGTAGGCGAGTTGTGAATTCGCCAATATACCATAAAAAATAAGAAAGGGCGAACAAGTTCACAACTGTCCAATTGCTATGTTTGTCGTTCTGATGGATATGGTTGTCGTTATTTCGTGTTGTCTTGTTGATCGGTTCAATGGTCGACAGCACTCCAACTCATTGTCTGAGCGACAACTTTATCCGCAAGAAAGAAAAAAGGGGGCGACGAAAGTCATAATTGTTTCGCAAGTATTCTATCTGGTTCGTTCATGCGGGTATAGTTTTCGCTCTATCGTGTTTGCGTATCGGCGGGTTTGCAGGTCCCAAAAAGAAAACTTGCCAGAAAAACAAATATAGCCACCAGAAGGACAAAAAAGGCGTCAATATGTTTAAAATGTCAAATCAGGGCTGTTTTTGCAAAGTACTCACTCGTTACTTGTCCAATTGGTCCCGCGGCTTAATGGTTTAAGTTGACCATTTCAAAATCTTCGACTTGATATAAGTTGCATCATCATTTTGTCTGGAAGCCGCTGTTCTTCAAGTTACACCAAAGTTAATCTATGTGTGTCTAATTGTAGTTTGTATTGTTGGTTTCTACGATGCCATACGTTCTCGCTTAAAAATTAATATGTTAATATATATCAAGTGTTTATAATAGCTTGTGCGACGACATTTGCCAGTTTATCATTGAACTATGTACATATTGGCTGCTTTCAGGGAAAANATCTCGACCTGTGCTTTATGACACACTCTTTATATATTTGAATGGGTTGTGTTCATTTCAAACTTGCGATATAAAAAGCTATACCATAATTTTGAAAACTAAAGGGCGTCTCAGATTATGCAATAGCGAACACTTCAGTTCCTTCAGCGCGTTGATCTTTTATATAGCAAGGTTGGTAAAATTGAGCTTTGTTAAGATGGCCTTGAATATTGCGGGGCATTAAAATTGAAAATCTAACTAAATACTGCTTAATATTTAATTAACGAACAATAAAATGTTTAATCAAAATACATCTTTAAATGTATGCAAATAAGTCGTTGTTTATGCTACTCGTGTGTTAAATTTCATTCCGAGTTATAACACAGCTACATTACAATAACGGGCCATTTTTAGGCTAGTGCAACCGTACACAAATTTATAAAATCTTAACATTTAAACAACAGCGGAGTCAATTCGCGCTACATCACTAATTTCTAATAACCTTTAATTTCAAAATTGGCTTGAAGGAATTAATTATAGGCACCTAACATTCTATTGATACCCGGCTTGCTGCGAAGACCATTACTTTTCAAGTTAGAACAAGCCTAGGGCATTAAGCGCCAACAGTTGAAAAGGAGAAACAATTCGTTATAAAAGCAGGTATTTTGTTTAATTATTGCATTAAGAACATAAACACTGATACCAATTATAATATTGGAGTATTAACTGCCGTCCAATGAAATAACCATAATTTGGATATGGCCATTCGTTATTGGACGTAACAAAATGAGACAGTGTTCTCTAAATATTTACGAAGTGAAACCCGCTTTGTGCGCATTTTGCAAGTTATGAACATCATAATACATTTTGTCTGCAACTATCGATTTATCATACTTGCAACACGTGCTGTGGTAATTATCCTATCAACAAATATCTGTTTTGAATATAGGGTGAATTATTTCCGCTGATAATGTTTTGGTGTAGTTTGTACAAACATTGTTTAACGTGATTTTCGCACATGTTCATATCGTCTTAATCGTGTCATCCCTTCACTGGACCGATTAGGTATCGCAATAAAAGAACAACATATTTCCCGAAAAGAGGAAACTACAAAAGTTACAAACTGCTTCCAGTGGAGTCTGAAACACACAACGGATCAATAGGCTTGAAACTTGGTATAATTCATTTGTGCTTGTTAGCACTTTTCCTTCACTGCAGCGAACGGGACGTCATTGTTAGTACTTTTTTGATTGATTGCATTTTACAATTCGTTGATATCAGTCGTTCAAATTGTATAGATTAAGTCGCCGTTTGATTAATTCCTTTATTGTAAACTTTCATAAGGTTTATATGGAAATATCTATTATCGATAGTTTTCACTGTTTTACTGGGAAATGACGTCATTGTTTTTACGTCAATATGTTATTATTCCCTAAAATGTCTCCGTTTTAACCCTTTTCAATATGAACACATGTTGGAAACAGCATTTAATGTACAGAAAATGTGTTGGCTTCGGCGAGTTGTCATTGTTTTTATCCACTCGCGATTAATAGAAAATGAATACTTCGCTTGTGATTTGTGATCATATTTATTTCTCTGATTATTGAATTAAAATCGATTAACTTCCAAATCCAATAAATATCCAATGCATATCATATATATAATTCACTAAGGTAATTGAATTTCGCGTGGGAGTGTACTTTGTAGCAAGATTTACAAAGTAAAGACAACATACAGTTTTTAACACCAAAAATGATGTTCTTAAAAAAACTCAAATCATAGAAGATAGCAGTTATCATTTTTTAATATGTGTGCTGAGATTTAAATCTAAAGCTTAGGAACGTAAAATAAACTTAAAATTGATGACAGCATTAGACGTTTCCTTTATACTGTTCGATTTACATTTTTACATTCCAATGCAATTGCTGGAAGTGAAAGCAAACACTTAATAAAACTAATTCTAACTTAACATAAGACTTCTTGTGACTTGTTTGTAATTATATTTTACGTTATAATGGTTTCCTTTAAACAGTGTTTACATATTATACATTGAACTTTTTCGGGAGAGATCCAATCCACTTTACATAACAATTGACACGGTTAAGATATTTTCTGTGTGAGAGGATAACAATTTCGCTATTTGACTGTCTGTAGGCTAAGATCAAAACAGATTAACGTTCAAATGCAATATATCCTATATATAATTCACTAAGGTCACTGACGTTTGCGTGTGAGTGTAATTTGTAGCAAGATGTACGTAGTATAGACAAAATAAAGTTTTTATTGAATAAATATTTGAGTATTTTTTGTTGCGCAATTGATTAAATTCATTATCCTTTATCGTGGGATATTTACCAACAAAAACGGTGTTCTCAAAAAACTATGATTCAAAGTAGATAGCAGTTATTATTTTTTAACAGACGTGCTTAGATTTAAATACTAAGCGTAGGAGCGTAATATAAACTTAAAATTGATTACAAAGTCAGAAGTTTCCTAAATACTGTTCGATTACCATTGCTTAGCGCTTCAAAACATCTTATACATAAAAAACGTTAAATCTTTGTGTCAAAGGCTTTGATAATTATGTCATAATATGTGTATACTAATTGAATAGTGTCGCCCGAAATATTCATCAAAAACATGAAAATGGATTTCTTTCTAGAAATGATTCATGGTAATTAATATGTGAATTAAGACTGTATTAACTCTTTCAGAGCAGATCTTATGCCTTCATTAAGATCGAGCAGTTTGTCCTTCGGCGGCTATTGTCATGTAGGACGCCGACAGATGCAACTTCTGTTGGCAAAGTGGTGGAATCCATTTTAGCAACGGCAATCCGTAAATCAATGAAAATATAAATGTATAATCTGTAAGAAACGCTTTGAATAACGGAAAATAAATGCCATAGCAAATTTAATATCCTGTGTTATTGGAGTTGAACGTATTAAATGGATTAAAAGTGTAATTAAGTTGCACTTATTCATGCAGGTAAGAAATATTTGATGGATCAAAAGTACAATAAGAAAAACTACCATTAACATCTTAAAGAAAATGGATTAAAGTGCTTTCTCATTTAAGGGCAAACACTTTTGATATCTTTGTCAGGTAATTCTATGATTATGGGTGCTACCTTGTCACGGGAACAAGCGTTTTACACACATTTGTAATGTGATATTAAACAAATGTTATGAATGCTCATGATGCTCACGATATTTTAGCTTTTAGATTAATTTATTTTGTCTCTCCATTTAATTACACTGCCATAAGCACACATAGTTTGTTTCCATTTGCTTCAATAACATGTTAGTGTTACTTGGTATCTGGATCTGCACAGGCGACTACCGATACACCAGCAGTGTCACTGCAATGATGAACAAGCTCGGTTGGCCAACGCTTGAATCCAGACGCCAAACCGCAAAAGTGCTCATGATGTACAGGATCGTAAACAACCTGGTGGACATCGATTCCAGAAGTGTACTCATACCAGCAGGAGTGCACACCTGAGGCCATGCAAACCGCTTCATAGTGCCATTTACCACCGTCAATGCCTACCAGTTTTCCTTCTTCCCATCTGGAATACGCCTCTGGAATGGTCTCCCAGAACAGGTGGTCATTTCCCCGTCCATAGATGTCTTCAAGACTAGGGATGGGGGAGCTGTGCATATAACTCTGGAGCAAAATGTTTTTATCCGGCTTTTAACCATTGTTCTTCCCTTCACACGTGTACATAGTTCACAATTGTGCGACAATGTCCCAGAGGGGCCCAGCACATTAACCGAGAGATAGATAGAGATAGGTATTTTAATGTATAAGTTGTTCTTACGACAGACAAACTAGTATCTGGTTGCTGTATTAAAATTAATATGTTGTCATCCTTGATGTACAGCGTTTAGCGTTCAATCTCAATTAGTGTAAATTGATCCCTCAAACATTTTCATTAAATGGGAACACCCAGGAAACTGAAGTTTGCTTAATATGCTTTTGGCTTTCAATTCGCTGACAAATTAGTTTTATAAAGATGCTTAAGGTGAATTCTTTAACTTAACATATAGTATCCTGTATTAAGATACAGCCTGTAAATGAACACATGAATTCATATTCTACACTATTTTATTGCATAAAAGGTATATGTTAATATGTAATATATTATTTATGTTTAAATAGATTTGGTAGTCATGTAACTAACATTAAAGCATAACAGTTTTATTGTTAAACAGTACGGATCCCCGTTGATTAATTTGTCCGGCAATACCAGCATGTTGTCCACTATCCAGGTTTGCACGTTAGTTGTCTGACACGAGCAAGTCAGTTTCCGGGACTCAGTGACAACTGTCTGGCATTGAGAGTCGGCTCTGTCTTCTACTTGAGATCATGTCGAATGTTTTCGACTGAGAGTCGGTTGTCTGGCAGTTGGAATCACTTCTGGCACAGAACAACACGTGTGTGCCATTAAAAGAAAGTCGTCTTATACCGGAAACAACCCTCAACAGATCAATCTTTTGTTTACGACTGCCTAGTACAATCTATGAAAGTAGGTGCTCTATTATAACGTGTGAAGGGAGTCCTAGTATATTGTATTAGTAAATGTTAACAATTTCCAAAAAAAAAACAACAAATACTCAAAAAGCAACACAAATATAATGACTAGTGACATAAACTCAATCATTGTGTCTGTTTAATTAATACGCATGTTACCTTACACAAATGACAGCTATCTTAAACTCCTTTGCCCGAGAATAAAGTGTGTTTAAAGTATGTTTTCAAATACTATTAAAATATTCCTCTTGATTTAATCTAGCTGATTCTTTGTTGTGTCGTTATTTATAAAATGGGAAAAAAGAATATCTTGTTTGCGCATGAATGCAACTTTTCGTTTTAAGGCATTGTCGTGTTGGGGAATCTCTCATTTGTTCTTGAAAAACTTGTATTCTGTGTATTCTTTAGCTCCCGTCTGTCCAATGTACTATTTATTGCATCCAATATAGAATCAATCCATGCTCTGTTTAATGTGAAAGGTAATTTTTGAAATTGAACGGCAACCGTTCTATGATATAATCACATAAACCAAAACAAAGGTCTCGGCATTTTAATACAGTTGCCAGGAAGGGTTATCTTATTAAACTATGACATTTAATGGCAATGCGTTTTATGTAAGGAAGTAGTCTTTTACATGTAATGATATTTGTATTTTACATAACATGCTTTCGTTATTGAGAATAAAAATATTCTTTTTCAGTACTCCAAATTCTTCCTTAATTTAAATATTGTTTGTGGAAGTAATTGAGCGATTAGTCCCAAAATATAAACAATTCGTCCATTAATCACTTCTAATGCATTTGAAAATGAATTCATGCGAAAACTTTAATTAGATTACTCCTTTTATGATAAAGACAAAAACACAAGTAGCAAATCAAATCATTTTAATCCACTTAATGAGCGAAATTAAATTAAATGAAACATAAGGAATCGGTAACAAAAGAAATGTCTTCAAACCTGTTCAATGAATTATAAAACATAATATTATCCTGACACAGCGCAATTCCATTAAATATTAAGTAAATTATAATTATATTATAACAAAAGAAGCTGATAAGCTGGGGGCTTTGTGATTACGGGTGTTAAGTTATATAAAAGCAATAAATGAAAATTTACAAATGTTGAAGGACACATCATATTTTAAAAAAACTTTGTCATTTTGATAAACAGCATTCACCGAAGACAATAACAACGCCTTATCATGAAAAAGGTGGCATAACGCAAGATAAGGTTAAATATCTGTGGCAAAACCCAGAAAATCGCCATCGTTAAATAAGAATTATATCGCTGGAGTGATCATAAAATCCCGGTTTCCACGAGTAATTGAGCAATAAAACGAACTTAACCGCGGAATTATCCCAGTTTAAGTATATTTAATTTACATTGTTTTATCACGATTCTGCCATTAGACAGTAATGTCCATCATCATTATTGTATGATTATCTTCATATATGATTAATGACATGATTTTTGTTCACCATAAATAAAAGTTTCGACGTTACAGATTCTGAAAATCCCTAAAAAGAATTGTGTCAAAGCCATTATACAAGATTTTTAAGATTACTACTTGCCACAACGTTGTTAAAACATTCAAGTCCCCAATATTTACAAAACAATTGAAGGACATTTCATATCATAAAAAACTTCTATGATAAACAGCATACACCGAACACAATAAAAACGCTTTGAAACGCCATCATGAAAACAGGCAGTATGACGCAAGATGAGGTTAATTATCTGTAGCAAACCCCCAAAAATCGCCCTCGTGAAGTACATATTTTATTATTGGAGTGATTATATAGTCCGATTTTCACGAGTAATTGCGCAATAAAACGAATTTATCACGGAATTATCTTAGTTTGAGTATTGGTTAATTGACATTGTTTTATTACTATTCTGTCATTATTCCATCAATAGCTATCATTGAATATCTTCAAATATAGTAAATGACATGATTTTTGTTTGACAAAGATTCGACGTTACAGATTGTGAACATATCATCAATGTATTTTTCAAAGTCATTAAACAAGATATGTAATAGAACTACTTGCCACAACGTTGTTAACACATGAACTTCCCCAAGTCTCTGGTTAAATAATTGCAACGCATTCTTATATGTCAAGTTCATAAGCGCCTTGAGACGCGTTTCGCTATTGATACATCTTTGTTTGTCGTTGTTTACTCACCACATTGGCATTAGCAAAAACAAACCAATCGATTTCACGTCATGTGATCCAATGTCTACTTATAATAAGTACACACATAACAAAATATAATAGGACAGGTGTTTAATACCAGCATGCGCACTTAATTAAAATTTCAAACATATGTTTGCAATACTTCCAATTCCTTTTTTATATAAGAGAATGGATCAATGTCAATTATTAGATATAATCAATCTTACTATATATAATCAATCTTACTAGATATAAGAAAAATGAAATAAATAAGGCATGACACACACTAACAATTGTCCAAAAATATACCAAAAGTCATAATCTATTTTAGGAGGGCTTTCCAAACGTTTTTGCTTTGTCCGACGTTATTTGTTTGATTACAATCGCGTGACGGATAATTGTGTTAACCCGATCAGAAATGTGTAATTTAGTTATTTGTAATTTATAAAAAAGTTGTTTTGCCTCATTTGATATTGTCTCACATTCTGTAACATTGCAGCCCTAACAGATCCAGATTCCAAACGTTTTTGATTTTGTATGTGAATGTATAATTGATCACTTCCGAGGACGAGTTTATGAAATATAAACATTATTATATTCTCTATTTGTCTATAAAAAAACGTTTTAAAGGTAAAATGAATCTAGCCTTGATTGTCTTCATGTTAATGGTCTGGATTTTCAATTAACGATGATTACTATATATTGCAATAAACCTAATGCGTGTCACACATGAACAAAACACAAACTCCCTGTTGCAGAAGCAAGAGGGAACAGTCTGACACTGCACAAAAGTACTAGCTACGGAAAATGATACCAATTACAAACACTCACATTAATAAAAATGCAGTCACCGCTATGGAAGGGTCGATGCAAACAATAAGGAGGGATATAAACCGGTTTTATGGAGCTCTGTCTCATACAAAAGCATCAGAATTCAAATAAAATAACTTTGAACGAGAATACAAGAGCATCGGAATTGCTACATTTTAATGTCTGTGAAATTATACACACAAAAAAACACACATTTTCTTTGGCTTAATACATTTAGGAAAATCGTTTAAATATGTTGCTATATGTACGAGAAATACATTTAATACACCATACATAGTAAAAGGCAACTGTGTTACCGTAAATTCTTTTGGAGTTAAATAACTTTTGTTTCCGAAAGCTCATAGCTATAACATTTCAACCTAATGGACGGAATGAAAAATTACAAGTCAGAGGTCATGCCGCAAACAGAACCCGAAGACTGTTAAAGCATACACGAAATGATCGACCAACGCCGACTTTTAATCTCGATTAACGAGCGTTGATTTCCTGGCAAAACCTTATCGTGACCTCGTTACCATCATGTGCCACAATTGAGATACATTGCTACGTTAATGCATATTATGTCAACTATGATTATAATACTTCAATTTAACACAATGTGAAGCTTACAAACACGTTATTACAACCATAGTTATTTGCACATGTTGTCGTCTACCAAAGACTGGTGGCATGGCTTCGACTGACGACCTTTCTATGAACCATTGGTTTCGTGTTATTTGATGAAAATTGTAGAAAGTAAAAGAGTCAATCTTTGTTCGAAGTTTGATATTATGATATGATAGTATTGCATGGTGTCGAAACGGCAATCAATATATATAAGGTTGGTATTTAGACTGTGTTTCAAACTGAAATCTTAATTGTTACATGCATATATTTGTCGTATGTATCGGGCGAAACCACACTCTTGTCCCTAAACGTCTGTCCCTCATTGGATGTATAACATATGGTGATTAAACGGGCATATCATTTTGTTTTCTTATAACGTACTGCTATCAATACATGTACATGTATGATTTGGACTACTTCGTCGAGTACTCAGTGTCATGCTATCCTAGCACATATAGGAGAGTATTATGGGCATTGCAATACTTGTTTGAATACGAGTAAGGTTTTGTTGTTTTAAAATATAAGCATATTATTTTGTGACTAAGGTGCATAAAAATACCAAAAAGCATTCAAGTGAAGCTTAATTACTGTAGCCACATTAAACACTTTATATGCAAAAACCGATTTTCGGGTTTTGTGATTGCCATGTAATACGTGCTTTTCATTTCACGCATATTGTGGAAGTATTTGTTTACATCAGAAAAATCTATTTTGTTGTAATGCAGTTATGGTTTGCACATGTAGTTTCCTTCTTTTGGATTAAGTTATTCGCGTATGTTCGATGCTATTCTGTATGAAAAGATTGTCTTCACTTTTTAAGTAACCTCATTTCGATATTAGCTATAGTAAATATTGATGAGGAGATAAGTTGTATGAAGGAATTGTATTGATTTAAAATATACGAGTTATTCAAATATGCATATCTTTCAAAGGATTATTTACCGTGAAAGTAATGTATTTATAAAATTAAACAAACTTTAAGCAGGGAATCCGAAACTAATACTTGTTATTTCTTATCACGTAAAGTGGCTCTCAAAAGATGCTGAATTTGTACATTTTCACACAGTTGTTGAAAGCGCTCGTTTAACAAAATAGTGTTGGCACTGTTTCCCATTCTACAGAGCATGGATAAACCTATCTCACATTATGCACAAGTTTATTTTCAGAAAAAGCAGCTTTGAAGGGAGAAAGCTGCCATCCAAATTGTATATATCCTTCGAGGAAACGGCAGGCTCCGAAAATTCAGGCATAGATCGACAGCAATCGGATAACCAGTGAAATGTAAACTAAGATACATTTTCGCGGGACAGATTCATAGGTAATTAAACACTATTTAGGTTTTAGATAACTGGATTTTTTTATCAAAATTCATTGTTAATGTATATCTTTCGAAACGTATGCATTTTATTGCGATATAATGCTATTATTTTCCAGATTCAGCATCTTTTACGACACATGTATCATTAGACGCCACTGACAATTTTCGTCTCCAATATATGAAATACATAATCAGAGATAATTAAACAATAAGTGCCTGTATAATGGTTTGCAGAAAAAAAGACTTCCGTCGGTAATTGTTGCATAATTATAGTTGTATTATTGTTAGAAAAGCTGCTGATATTTATAGTGATCAATTTTCTATTGAGTAAATAAACGTGTATTTTGTATGTACATGAGTTTTTTTCAGTTATACCATAAATGCTATTTTTATAAAAAAGAGCTCAACAACCAACTCATCAAGCGTATTTAAAATGGTCATATTTACACTTTTAATGTATATTAAAAATAAAAACATTTTATGAATTCTTTCTCAAATACGTTTTTGTCGAGGTAAACCGGTTTAAACGCTTAATGCTTTGCACCACTCTTTGTTAGGCGATGACCCTAGTTTTGAGCATTGTATACTAATTGCTTTTTTGTATGTACCATTTTGCGGTGTTAAGAAATGTTGTATCTTGTCATAAATAAAAGACTAGCGAGTAATACGAAGAACATCAATCATTATAATGTATGTGTTGTTTCTTTAGTCTTTTTTTAATTTTTAGATTTTACAACACGAAAACATATAAGACAAATGAGATTCGAGAAACATTATCAGGAGATACATGATGGTTAACAATCGCTAGTCTAATTTAAGTCAAGTCACCGACTGCCTATGACATACAGGACAACACATTATACACCACAAAAATCATAAACTCATTGTGGATTGCATTAAACATGCTTTTACATCCCCATTATCTATACATTCTTGAGATCCACAGCCTGATAAAGGCAAGACATAATGTATGGTTGTTCTTTTTCTTGATGCCATACATTTCCCATAACGATGTTATCTGAGTTGCTAAACGCAGCATAACATAAGTGTCAATTTCCTTAAAAGCTTTATTTCATTAGCTTTGACCTTCGGACACTCTAAGTGCACCACCAGGAAATAGAAATTCCGGAAATGTTGTATGTAACAGTGAACATCATTTATTTGTCATGAAACTGTTGCGAATTAAAATCTGTAAATGTTGTAAAAAATTATACATCGATAGCTGATATACGAATAGTTAATACACGATTTGTTTACAAAAATGATCTACGATCGTAGCTCGAAAATCATTTAAAAGCGTTCGCTAATGCCGCAATTTCAATTGTGGTCATTGTCACTCATTTAAAAAAAATCTGCTTCTGGTCAATCCTACATATAGATGCATTGGAGAAAAATAACCCAATATGTGATCACATATGAAAATACATACAGTATTAAATGTCGTGAACGAATCTAAAATAAAACCGTGTTGTTCATACAATGACGTAACTCTTGTTTAACTAAGTCACGGTGCCTATACCACGTGACTTTTGTTGGGAGAATATAGCGCGACCCAGTTAACATTTTTAAGGATGTCTTTTTAAATATGTCACCATTTTTAATGGGATAAAGTGGGGAGCCCGCTCATTCGTGAGAGTTTTCTATAGGTATCATGATTTTTTTTTAAACAAATAAGTATTTTTCAGTAAAGTGCAATCGCGCATTTGAAATATGAAGTCCCCACACTGATCCGACATTTTTCTAACCGTTCAAACGCGCGATTGCACTTAACTGACAAAAATACTTACTTGTTAAAAAAATCATGATACCTATAGAAAACTCTCACGAATGAGCGGGCTCCCCACTTTATCCCATTAAAAATGGTGAAATATTTAAACAGACACCATTAAAAATGTTAACTGGGTCGCGCTATATTCTCCCAACAAAAGTCACGTGGTATAGGCACCGTGTAAGTTGTTTGTTTGCTGTGCTTTTTTAAATAGATATGGGTGCGTTTTAACAGGCTTATACAATTTAAGCGTTTAAAAATTTACTAAAAATGAATAAAACGTTTGAATTAAGATCGAAATATTAAACCATTATGCTGCTGAAATATTATAAAAAGAAAACATATAAAAAAGAATTCCACCAAGTTGTACTCACCATGTGCAAAGATTAGGACCCTGGGTGCAATGCATAAAAGCTATACAATCGATCTGTAAGTTATGTGTAAACGAGGCATATAGTTAAATAATAATAGTCTTTCCGTCCGCCGGTCCGTCCCGTTTCTTGCGCTGAAGAAGGAGTAATTAAAAGAATTACATGGGGAATAACTGCACCAATATTGAATGTTTTTAAATTAAACGGTGCATATTTACAGACGAATCTCGTACGATTACACATTTAAGACACATTTAAGACATACAGAAAGCATTTTGGTAAATGTTGAGTGCAACTATAACTGCCTCTTCAAATTATTCGGAGTTATTGCTCTTGGTATATCGCTTGTGCAGAGTATACTTCTACACACGTTCTGAAAGAGAATCTACTACTTGTTAAGCTTGTGTAAGACAACTTCTCAGTGGCACGCAATTGCTGTTCTGTGCCAGAAGTGATTCTTAGTGCCAGACAACCGACTCGCAGTCGAAAGCAATCGACACTGAGGTTACGTAGCAGACAGCTGACTATCAATGCCAGACAGCTGTCACTTAGTCCCGGAAAATTGACGTGCAAGTGTCAGACAACTAACTTGCACACGATAGTGGATACTATCATACTGTGTTCATTTACAGACTGTATCTTAGTACCGAAGATTATATGTTAAGTAAAAGGTATTCAACATAAGCCTCTTTATAAAAACTTACTCTTAGGCAAATTCAAAGCCTAAACGATATTGCGACAACTTAAGTTTACTGGGTTTTTCCAGTAATTGGTAATGTTTGACGAGATTCAACCACAATAATTGGGATTGAACGCGGTACGCCTTCCATCAAAGATGACACCATATTAATGTTAAGCAGCAACCAGATACTAGTTTGTTTGTCGTAAGAACAACTTATACATTTAAAAACCAAATAAAACTTAAATTTTATTGAAACACATGGACAGAAACTGTGTGTGCCAATGGCAGTGTTATAAATAGAGAAACAAAATAAATTTAACTCAAAAGTAAACCATCATGAGCATCTTGAGCATTTATTACATTTGCTAAATATCACCTTACACATGTAAAACGCTTGTTCCCGTGAAAAATGAAGCACCCATAATCATAGTGTTACCTGATAAAGTTATCACAAATTGTTTTCCCTAACTTCAGGTAGCACCTTAATAATATTATCCATGATGTTAAATTTAGATTTTTCTTTTTTGTACTTTTGATCCATCAAATACTTCATACCTGCACAAATAAGTGCAACTTGATTACACTGTCCATTAAAAAAATTCCAACTCCAATAACGCATGGATATACAATTTGCTATGGCATTCTAATTGTTTTATTTTGTCCGTGATTCAACGCGTTGCTCACAGCTTAGCCATTTATCTGTTCATTGATTTACGGATTGCCGTTGTTCAAACGGATTCAACCAATTTTTCAACACAAGTTGCATCTGGCGGCGTTCTGGGTGATATTAGCCGCCTATGGACAAACTGCTCGATCTTAATGAAGTCCTGAGATCTGCTCTCAAAGAGTTAATATAGCCTGAATACACATATTAACTACAATAAATCATTACTATAAAAAAAAACACTTTCATGTTTAAGGTGAATATTTCCGGCGGTACCATTAAATAAATATATACTGATAATGACATTTGTTCAAAGCAAGTGAAACAAAAACGGTATTTGGTCAATGATGTTTTGAAGCGTTTAGCGACAGATATAACACGTTAATGAAAGGCGAACGTCGTAAAGAAATAGAACAGCCACACAGAGTTTCCTTTTATTCGAATTTAGATCATCATCAGAGTCGGATATCAATTGGTGAAAGCGGAAAATGAAATTCATCCTAAATGATTTAATTTTCGATATAAAATAAACAAGAATTTTTTTACACAACCCAATAATGTGTAAGCTTATTCATTTAAAGGTTCTTAAGACATATATGGTTAACATTCATTAAGTTAGTGCAATATTAGCGCCCCCCTTGTTTTCTTTAAATAAGGCATTTATGGTACAATGTATATAGTAAATTAATGTAAAAGCCTCGTAGTTGTGCTCAATACACGTTCAAATGCAGCAGCAATTTCGACGATGATAAGACATTCAATAAGGAAATATCACCGGAAGGTGTTGAACATCGTTTCCTATATTACTGTGTGACATTATTATATGATTATCTCTTCATAGGTATTCCATTTATATAAAGACTATATCAGAGGCTATTAATGATCCAGACAGCATTACAAAAACTATTACTGGACGTAATGTCCTACGAAATCGCAAAGAACATTACAAATACAGTGTCATATTTACTGAGTGCGTGATTACTAGGAGAATATTCCATTTAAGTGCAGAGAAGTTTTCCTGTTTAAAAAACGAACGAAAACAACATAATTTAAACCCACTTACTCTAAAACATCGGAATCATCCTTTTCAGTTCTCTGTTAACCAGTAATATCGCACTTGTATGTTTTGATTTTAGTCTGCAGGCATTTAAAGAAATAACATGTAATCTTCTCACACAGAAACTATCCACAAGGCGCCCATTGCTAAGCAAAGTGCATTGTTTCTAACCCGAAAAAATGCTTTTATAATATGTAAATTTAATACAAAATATAAGCATATATATGAGTAATACAGTGTATTGCAAACACAATAACACACGTATTTCTAGACTGATGTTATATATTTAATTACAATGCTTCGTGGATTGTCTTTTAGGCAACAGTAATGTAATTGGAAATTTAACCAATCAAGAAGAAACTATGTCACGTAATACATAATTACATACAAATAAAAAGAAGCTTTATGTGAATGTAGATTTTTATTGTTTTTGCATTCAACGGCAGCAAAGGCATTGCAACAAAATGAAAACATGGTAATTTAATAGTATTAAAGAAACTTCTAAATTTGTAATCAAGCTAAAGTTTGTTTACGTGTCTACGCTAAGGATTAAAATGTAGCATCTATTTAGAAATAATAACTGCTATCAACTTTGAATCGTAGTTTTTTGCGAACATCATTTTTGGTGACACATAACCCACGATATGAAATATTAATATTATCAATTGTGCGACAAACGATTACTCGTTTTGTATTTATATGATATTCAATGAAAACTTGATTTTGTAAATACTTCGTAAAGCTTGCTACAAAGTACACTCACACGCAAAATTCAGTGCTCTTAGTGAATTATATATCGGATATGTATTGGATTTGGAAGTTAATCGATTTTTATTCACGAGCGATGAGAGAAATAAATATGAACACAAGTCACAAGCAAAATGTTCATTTTCTATGATCGCGAGTGAATATAACATGACAATGAAGCGGGTGTCATTTTGTAAAATTTTAGAGAACACTGTCTCATTTGGTTACGTCCTATAACGAATTGCCATATCCAAATTATGGTTATTTCATTTGAAAGCAGTTAATAGTCTTATATTATAATTGTACAATTAATACCACTGTCCATCTTTTAAATAAAATAATTAAACAAAAAAACTTGCTTGTTTAACGTATTGTTCAGTAAATGTTCGAAGTTTGGGATTGAAATAAAAAAATGCGGTTGCACTAGCCAAATAACTGTCCGTAAGTGTTACGTAGCTGTATTAAAACTCTTAATTAAATTTAACACACGCATAGCATAAAGACTTAGTTTCATAAATTTAAAGAGGTATTGTTTGGCCTTTGATTAAACATTATTTTGTTCGTTTATGACATGTTAAGCATTATATTTAGGAATTTTAGTTTGATATCCCCGAAAAAAGCAAGACCATCTTTACAAAGCTCAATTTTACCAACTGCTGAATAAACAAACTCGCTATCTCTATCTCGTTAAACTGCCGTTTAGTATTAGTGGAAAAAATGTCCTTAATTTGCAGCGTTTTTCGTTTTATTTACTGACACATAATTCTTTAATTAACCGACGGTCTTTAATTGGTAATAGCAAATTGAGATGAAAATCAGGAAAAATGACCAATACTGCTAAAAGCTTTCGGGCGTTTAAAGCGCGCTGAAAAGTCTATATCAATTACATGACTCTTATTTCGTTCTCAATAGATTACTATTCATGATTTGCTTGCCTATTGACCATGCAATATAATTTGTAAAAGATTGTTGAATCTGATTTATGTTGTTCCATTTAAATCGCACATGATCTCTGGAAAACAGGAACATAAAGGTAATCGGAACATTGTAGGCCTGGGTCTGGTGGTTCAAAACTTTAAAGACCAATTAAGCTTAGAGCCGTTAATTTTTCCATCAAGTTAGTTTGACCTAATTGTTTACCCTTTAGTATATATGTTAATTGTTAACACATTTTATTTGTATTGTCAAATAAATTACATATGTTTGATAATAACATTACTTTGAACATTATTTTTATGTGAATCTGAATTCACATTAACTAGCAGTTAAAGTTTTGAGCAACCGGGCCATATTTTTCTACATCGAAGACATAGGTATGCGTATGATTGACCAACGCAAAGCCAAAGCGAGTGTGCCAACATAATGTTAATATGTTCTTGGATAATGTTGGTATTATTTCATACGATATTCAGCATGTGTGTCGTGTCTATTTGGATTGTGTTTCATGTTCAGGAGTGCGCTTTTAATTTTCTTACTTCAAAAGACGTCTCATTACAAAGTCATATTGGCGTACTTTTGAAATTATAAAAATACTTTTTAAAATTCATCCTGAGATTATATTAAGTGTCTGAGCTTAGAGCCAAAACATATAAAGTTGCGTAACGAATAACTAATTTAAAAATGCCTTATAAGTCAACATATAATTTAATTTCAGCTGTTGTTATATAATCTAACTTAGTTTTGTTGTTGATTTATTCGAATTCATCTACAATCATTTCATTTTCGAGAAACAAAAGTAAAACACTCGCGTTTGTATTAACAACAATAATCACAAAATCGACTATATTTTAACTCCATCTGTGCCTCTTAAATCCGAACAGAATGCATGTTCTGCATTTATTAAAATATAATTAAAACGAATGTCACAGTAAGAATAACTGGATTGTATATCGTAATACAACAATACAGTGTTACAAATTCCCTTAAACCATGTTGGAGCTTAATTTCCATTTAAATGGAATAGGTAATTATGTGAAAAGAATACCTCGATTTTGAAATGAAATTAACTAACTCAATACGCATTGTTTCAACATGAAAGTATCATAAATTAAAATTTGAACCATATTCATAGCTTGTCATTTTATCAGTTCTTGACGTAAATATTCTTAGGCGTTCAACGTTTTTATTTAACGTTTTTTAAAGACGAATAAATGCAATTACAGACGGATCGTTAATATTTGACCAATGTGATTGGCATCCATATTACAATTGCTATTTAAGAGTGTCAATTTAAATTCGTATTTCTCTTCTCGAAAAAAACAGAATTGTAATTTAACCGACATGTTGCAAATAGAAGCACGTAGTATTTCAAATAGAACATGTTATTTTGGCTCGCATGCACATTTTTTAAATTGTGTTGACCAAAATATTGTTATATTCATTCATATTTTCTATATATACTATTTCAATTTATAAATAATTAAATTTAATACTGTTATTAAACGCGCATGCAAACATAGAAATATTATTCATTGTTATGCAATGAATATTACACAAACGAATGACGTCATCTTGTGCATTCGGATGCACACACAGTTCGTTTTGGCAAATCTTAAATAATGAGGCATTGGTTTAAGGCGACAACCCTTTGATGATAAACACATTCGCAACATACAAATTATATCATTCGTACGTTATGTCATTGTGTTCAATACCTTACACGGCAATACTGACTTCTTTAAGATTTAATCTGGTAAAGGTTGCAATACGCTGAAACTAAATTTAGTTAGATGCTATGAAACGTTAAAACCCATAAAAGTACACAAAGAGTACTTTGTAATGTGACGTCACAAGTTATGAGCTCAAAGATTTTGTCTCGTATTTGGTACAAACAATGTGTATGACCGGCACTTTGAAAGCATTAGTAATCACCATACCTTTATAGTCAGGTATGTGTTAATTATAGGTTATTACTGGCGCCTGACATAAAAGACCACAACATTTACAAGTCCAATATATAAACGTCTATTCCATGTCGGTATGTCGAAGTTATTTATTTGGAAAAGTATGTCAAAATGACACTGTAACGTGACATCAGAATGAGGTCATAAGTAATTTGTAGATAAATAAAATGTGTTTAAAAATTCAAACCTTCTGAAAACTTGTGTAGTACAAACTCATTTTAATGTCATTCTTGTTGTTTCATATTTACTTTCCAACTGCCATTTCATATTTCTATCTTCATTTTTGATATAAATTAATTTACATTTTGTCTTCCTTCTTAATGCGTCTTATCAGGTAAGTTACACGTTTTAAGGTTACGGGAACATATTTGTGTCTCGCTTTATGCAAAAACCTCAAATAAATGTATTTTCGCAACTGTTAAACATGCATAACAATAGGTTAAACATATTTGCATATTTTGGTCTTTCGCAAAAGAAGATAAACATTTATTGCAACAGTCCACAATTATTTATGGTATGTTTTAGGGACTTGTTCACAGATTTTGGCATGTTTTGATGTTTGTCATTAAATGCTTTCTATTGATAAATGTTAACAACGGAACTAAATAGCTCCATAATAAAACAAGAAAACAATTAACGCAAAAAAAGGATTCCCCACCGAAGCTCGAACCACTGACCATTGGACTAAAACTCTAGTGCTTAAAACGCTCGGCCATCCGTGCTGACATAGTATGAGGTGTATTTTATACTTTATATAAGCCATCCTCTTAATGTCACAAACTATAACGATAACAACAGCACTTTCCATATTATTCAATCGTTTCGCTTTTGTAACGCTGTATAATTTTCAGGTTTTTAAATAGTCAAAAGATGCATATAATGGATATTTTATAGCATGGTTAATGCTCAGTATTTTTGTTTCCTCGCAAATATCATAACTACAACGAAAAATTGCAAATCTGAAACATTTGTTTTTCAATGTTGTCAATTTAACAAAACATGAACAGGTCCCTTTAAAAATGCTTTCAATAAACTTTACTTCAAGTAAATAAAATTAAGCATTCAAGTTTATTGTACTATACTGATCACATGTACTTAATAAATATATATCTTTTTACAAAACCAGTGTTTATATTTTAAATAAAACATATCCGTTGTGAAGATAAAGATATGGCTGTTTAGGCTTATACAATTTTATAAAAACATAACGTTACCGAATGTTTATTTACAAAAATTGCTAGAATCTTACACAATAACAATTATTGATAACTTTACTTTAATAACTACACATCTTTATTCAAGTATTCTATTTTCATCTAAATTATATATTACAACGTTGGATTTCAGTTACATCCGGAGAATTTACGTAGGAAGAAATGGCAATTCATTTTACCACAAATTACAAAGTTATATATTTAATCATGTCAGTGAAAAGAAATTACAATTGAGCAATTTTGTAAAAGCTTCGGTTTATTAATAAACGATAATGTCTTCTTGAGATATTAATAAAAGTAATCAATTATATAAATATGAGTGTGTCAGAATGCCAATTTTATTATGAAATATAGTTTTGATTCTGAAACGAGTGCGGAATCCAATTGGTTCGCGTCAAAATATTAATAGAACACAAAACATTGTGTTTGTTTGCAATTGTAGGGTCTGCCATTTCCGCTATGATTATAGATATAAGTCATGACATCATTATACCGAACAATTACTAGTATTAAGCGAGAACGTATGGCATTTTATGAACTAACAATTAGAACTTCAAAAATAGTGTTTTAATTTCAAAATATAATGTTTCTTTAAATTCAACTAATGGAATTTCCCAACCATCATTTTATGGAGATGTTTTGAAGCGCGTTCGCAAATGTAAATATCTTAAAGCAAACGTTAGTAATACACTTTTTAATTTAATTTAATATGTTTCTCTATTCTTAAATATTTTTGTTAAAAGAAGGGATTTAGTTGATAAATGTTCGTAATTTTATTTAGTCGTACCTCCAAAAGTTGTAACTCTGTTGCTCTGGTCTCCTTTATACCATTGAGTAATTAAATAGTAATTAAATTGAATGCGTTTTAATTCCCTCTTATTACTGTTTAATAAGAGTTGCAATGCTATTAGGCTAAAAGTTATTTACACTTATGTCTATCATGAATATTTATGGACCAAGTGTGAGTTTTAGCGCTCTATAACCGAATTAAACCCCCAGTGCTTAGCATTGGCCGTTCCAAGGCGGTGCCCCAACTTTATTCTTATATGCATGCACGTTGTGTCGTTTTGTGCCGTACTGTTCTGTTTTGGCAATTGGTCACTTGCCATTTATAAAGTACCACGAAAGTGTGTATGGTAGAAATGTAATACTTCTGGAGCTTCTGGAGTTTCACTTCTTTATTTTCAAAGACAAACACAATTTAAATTTACTGCAAAAAAGACATATGAATTAGTGCAACTTAAAAAAAAATGCGTCTTCCAGAAAAAATGATGGTGAAACAGACCATCGTGAACAAGCCAAAGAATTTGAGATTTTCAGCTTTAACTAGTAAGCACAGGGGGGCATCGGACAGGTTATGAGATGAAAATGAGTATGTTGCAGAAAGAACCCTGATATGACATTTAAGACATTTGACGCCTTTTGTGTCGTTATGACGGTTATATTTGTCGTTGTGGCGTGTTTTATTTTTTTGTCTTGAAAACCCGCCGACACGCCAACAAGATAGTCTATCTTACAACGAACCATATACCCGCCAGAACTAACCAAATATAATAATTGCGAAAATTATGACATTTGTAGCCCCTTTTTTTCGTTCTGGCGCGTAAAGTTGTCGCTCATGCATGTCGGGGTATTATCGATCATTGAACCGGCCAACAAGGCAACACGGAATAACGACAACCATACCCACCAGAACGACAAAAAGTGCAATTGGACAATTGTGACCTTGTTCGCCTTTTCTTTTTTCTAGTATATTGTCGAATTCCGAACACGCCAGAAAAATATGGCAGAAATATGTAACCATAATACTAAAGCAATGGTAGCCATACTACTAAAGCAATGCTTCGATTTTCATGCAACCCAATTATGTATATAGTGTGTTCCTATTGATTAGCTGCATAGCCAGTATGAAAGAAACATTCTTAAAAAAAAACTTTAAATGAGAAGTATTATTTTGTAGAGAGATGACACTTATTTAGTTATGTGTTTAGACCAACTAATCAAAACAAAATATAAATGTTTTAAATTCCTATTACTATAGATCTTTAATCGGCTAAACGTGACATGAACCAATTCTTTCACGCTATAAACTTCATCCAGGCTTTATATTGCTTTACAGTTTGATTTAAGCACACATTTTATTTTGTTTTGATGAAATGATTGGAGCATTATATGAATTCCGGAGCAATCTTCGTGCATTAATCTCTCTGATATAACGGAGTAATTGCAACATAAAGGTTTATTCCATTACATGTTCCGGTCATCAAGTTTTGTTTTCAGTTATAAATATGGCGCACTCTTAAGTTAAATGTGTAAAAAATTATTGAAAAAACTCGTATCCTTTTGCATACATTCATACATATCTAAACAATAAAATGTGAAATAAGTATGAATTTAAAGTGAACTTTGTAAATATAAATTAAATGAAGTACATAAATTCATTGATTTGAATGTATGCTAATAGCTGTCAATGTTTATTTTATGTTCTGTAGATAATTTTAAAATAGTTCAAAAACATTATACTAATATAATATGTGAAAAAATGTTGGACAAATTATTAAACACGAATTTATTTTTAAGAATGTCCGTTAGCCGGTATGATCAGTGGGTGTGTGGCTGGATATTTACCGCTTAAATATGAGTGTCTGATAACTCTTCCGATCGCAGATGATATCATAACGCCATTAATCAGGAGAGAAATTCGTACTTACATTCGTTACTTTTTTACTTTAAACCCGAGTCCCATATAAGCGATGATGGATACGGCAGTCCCGGATCGTCCCGGATCAAATTCAAGAACGATCCGAGGACTAAGGGGATTTTTTTTAGCGTCGACGCTCTTCCAAAGCCCGGTGATAACATGGAATCTTCACGGACCAACACGAACTAACCCTGCAGCAACAAGCAATTAACACGGAGCCCACATGGACTGTCCCTGTTCAATACGGCGGAGACACAGATAACCCCGGATAAACACGGACAGACACGTCACCTACACGGACCATCACGGATCTACACAATAACGACACGGATAAACGAGGCAGTGGCAGCGATACGGACCAAATTATTTGTATGCGTGTTTGACTTATGATGGGCTTATGGGGGGGGGGTGGGGAAAGAATGGCTTGAAGAGTCCTACATATTTTCAGGAATTGATTAATTGATTGATTGATTGACTGACATAACAGTGTTGTTAGTGAAGTTGACATTTAATTTTCGAGAATCGTCCCCCAGAGTAATCGCGTTTTTCGTCAGATTCACGATTCTTTCCAAATACTTCACCTAGAGCTATAACATGTGATACAATGTCGGTCAAAGTTTGACAGTTTTATTGCACCAGGGGTAGCATGATCTTATATTCGTCAAACATTGGAGGTGCTCATATCATTGTCGCAAACACCACAACATTTGCTCATCATATCGACTCAGGTTTTATGGCTCATGTACCATGTGTTCTATTCATGTCTGCCTATAATTACGGGTTAAATAAGCACGGTATTTTTGAACGAATAAAGAAAGGTAAAATGCACAGGAGCAGTGGTCATTTTCGTTCCAACACTGAATATATCACCTGATTTGATTGCAGTTAACATAAATAAGCTAAAAAAAGGCGTGTAAATAGTGCACAATTTATCTTGACAGTCGAGCAATTATAAAATTAATATTATTTTTCACACATTGTTTTTCCAAAATGAAAAAACAAAACAAAAACAAAAATGATTTCTTTGAATATACTTTTATAAATGGCTTAGACAAAAGTTAAACACAGACGAAAAAGTAAGATGATAATATTTGTTATTATGCTATAACTAAATGTTACACACATAATGCGTTCAATGTTTTATATGAAAGCGAAACAAATTATTTGCAAATATTTAAAAAAGTTATTTCGAAGACAAATCATAGAGCGCCTTTGGAAACCAATCGCAAACATATTTGGAAACCGAGATATTTTATAAACAAGTATTTGCATAGATATACAACAAGAGATATTAACACTTTAATCTGTATACTTTATGTTTCTTTTTTGTATTTCGCTAGCAAACGTACACAATTCAATACAATTTCAGCTTGTCGGTCTTATCCGATGTAATGCATGTTTAATGATAGAATTTCCATACTTTTTATTTCGAATTAGTTTACGTTATTAATTAGTTCTCGAACCCTATATTCGATGAGCTGATATTAACTAGAAGAATCGCATAGCAGAGGAAAATTTTCCAATATTTAGACTTTATTGGCCAATTATCCCTGATTAGTATTCCACATATTAGAGACTGAAAATTGTCAGGGGCGTTTAATGATACTCTCATTTTTAAAGATGCGGAATCTGTAAAATAATAGCATTGTATCGCAAAATAATGCATAAGTTTCGAAATATATACTTCATTAATGACTTTTGATACAAGATTCCAGGTAAGCTAAAAGCTTAACAGTGTTTTATTACCTATAAATCTGTCCGGCGAACACGTATCTTAGTTAACTATTCACTTGTTATTCGATTGCTGTCGATCAATTCCTGAGTCTTTTGTTTCTGCGCGCTGATCAACAGTATATGTCATCAACATAACATGCGTTGACGTAGCACTCTGTTGTGGTACATGATGGTAACGAGGTCACGAAAACGGTTTGGCCAGAACATCAACGCTCGTTAATCGAGATCAAAAGTCGGCTTTGGTCGACCACTTCTTGTATGCTTTAACATTCTAAGGGAAGGGCATCATCCCGATAAAGTTCTTTTTGCAGCGTTCAATCTGAGTTGTTATTCGCGAGTCCATCCATAAGGTTGCAAGTGTAATAGCTATTAGCTTTCGGAAACGATAATTTCTAAAACAATATTATTCAACTCCAAAAACGTTCAATCGTTTTTTTAAACGACGCAAAGTAGTTATGAAATAGTGTTTTAATAATAATTACTGATTGACTTGGTTGTTTAAATCCCAAAGGGTTTCATACACCAGGTGACATTATTGTTATTCAACCTTAAAATACCATGTGGTGCATACAATATATTTCTTGTGCATGTAGCAATGTATTAAACGATTTCCTTAAATCTATTGAGTCGAAGACAAAGTGCGATTTTGTATAATTTAACAGAGAATTAGAAAGTAGAAATATGATGCTGATTGCGAGAAGCCTTCGGCTAAGTGTGAGATATCGAGCTCCTTACAACCGGTTTATATCCCTCCCACTATTTTGCATCGACCCTACCAATTTATGTGTTTGTAATTGTTTGGTGTTATTTGCCGATGCTAGTACTTTTTGTGCGGACTGTTCGGTTATTGTTCACTTACCATACATATAGGATTTAGTGCTATAATGAGGTTTCCCTCCTCTTGCTGCAACTTAATTTTTATTTTGTTTCTGTTTGACATGCATTTAGTTAATTGCAAGATATAGAAACCATCGTTAATTGCCAACCCTGAACATAAAACAGGAAGACGCAATTTGTGAGATCGATGTTACTTATGTTTACCTTATATAAGCTTGGATGGACTAATAGAGAATATCATGTATAGACACACTTTGTTTTAAAGTTTATTCTTCATGAACTCGTCCTCTGATGTGATCAATATTGTTTTTCACATGCGACATAAAACAAAAACGTTTGGCGGTTGGATTTATTGAAGATGCCATGTAACAGAGAAAGTTTTAAATGACGCCTAACAACTTATCTTAAATTTAAATAACACATTTTGATAATCAATCAAAAGTAATCAAATAAATACTGTCGGGTTAAACGAAAAATTTGGGACTTTTGGTATGTTATTGGACAATTGTATTGCGGGTCGTATTTGCCTGATCTAATTTATATTGCTTATATTTAAGGAGATGATCTTTTTTTAATGATTCTATTTATTGACTTTGATCGATTCTCTTATATATAAATTGTATTGGAAATATTGTGGAAATACTTTTGAATACCAATTAAAATTATGTGCGCATGCGGGGATAGAGCGCCTGTCCTTTTACATTGTGTAATGCGTGTACTTATTTAAAGTAGACACTGGACCTCATGACCTGAAATTGCTTGGTTTGTTTTGCCAATGTGGTGAGTTTACAACAACAAACGAAGATGTATCAATAGCGAAACGCGTCGCAAGGCTCTTTTAAACTTGATATAAAAGAATGCGTTGCAATTATAATACCAGAGACTTGGGGACATTCATGTGTTAACAACGTTGTGGCAGGTAGTTCTATTAAATATCTTGTTTAATGGATTTGAAACAATATGTTTAAGATATTATCACAATCTGTAACGTCGACTCATTTGTCGAACACAAATAATGTCATTTACTATATACAAAAATATTCAATGATAGCTATTGGTGGAATAATGACAGAATAGTAATAAAACCATGTCAATTAACCAATACTTAAACTAGGATAATTCCGTGATAAATTAGTTTTATTGCGAAATTACTCGTGAAAATCGGGACTTTATAATCACTCCAGCAATAAAATACGTACTTAACGAGGGTAATTTTTTTTGCGTTCGCTACATATAATTAACCTCATCTTGCGTCATACTGCCTGCTGTCATGATAAGGCGTTTTTATTGTGTTCAGTGTATGCTGTTTATCATAGAAGTTGTTTATGATATGAAGTTTCCTTCAAATTTGTGTAAATATGGCTTTTATGTTAATAAACATCTGTCATCACCTTTGTCAGCTTCTTTTATCATAACTAAATTATCATTTGCTGAAGATTCTATAGAATTGCGCTGTTTAAGGGTAAATGTATTAATTATTTGTTTATTTTCATTGTACATGATGAAACTCATTTCTTTCGCTACCGACAAATGTGTACCCCATGTTTCATTTCGCCCATACGGCGGGTTAAAATATGACTTGATTTGCTATTTGTGTTTTTGTGTTTGTCGAAAAATAAGGTATGTAAATAAAGTTTGCGAAAGCATTCATTTATTCGGGTTTTAAATGCATACAAAACAAGTGATTGACGATTGATTTTATATGTTTAGACCAATCACTTAATGAATTGCAATATTTCGAGCATTTATACACTTCATAAAGCTAAACATATTAATATGCAACAGCACAGTACAAACACCGTTCTTATTAGATGTGATGGTGATAGAAAAGGGAACGAAAATACCTACGGATATTTATCTTAAACCCACAAACTTGCAACACTATCTTAGTTCAAAATCGTCACATCCAAATCGCACATTTTTAAATATTATGTTTAATTGGGCAAGACGAATCTTTACAATTATTTCTTGAAATGAATTTAAATGATTTAACAGCAAATCTTATTAAAAGAAATTATCCGATAGTAGTAACATAAAACGGCATTATAAAAGAATTACAAATGCTACAACACATATAATCATCTATTCAAGAAAAGTAAACTGATTGTTTAATTCCCTTTATTTTCATTAAACAATTAAAAAAAAAACGGAGTATGTTGAGTTCTGAAATACAAGATGGTTATTCTCAATTACGATGGCAAAATGAACCATGAAATGAAGAATAAAAAAAAACGTTAAATGTTAAAGACAGTTCCCTTACATTTAACGTATTGTTATTACATCTCGATTTTATAAGACAAATTCCAACTCTGTCAAAATACCGAGACCAGTATTGTTGTTAATGTGATTATATCATAGAACCACATTAAAGAGAGCATGGATTGGTTTTTAACATAATGTCCAAAGGTGTATGTGTATCTGTTGCAATGACTATTAGATTGGTTATTACAATTGGGGAGATAAATTACGTAACAGAAAAACAGTTCATGAAGCAGAAATGAGAGATCCCTCAATACCACAGATGCCTTTTAGCAAATATTTGCATAAATAAATGAAACGCACAAGTTCAAAATCTTCTATTTTGCGATTTTATACATTACAAAACAACAAGGCATCAGATAGTTTAAAGAAGGACACATATTGTAATAACAATTGTAAATCTACTTTAAACAGAATTTGTAACGTCATTATAATTGACGCTCTGTGAAGGCAAAATGACTGTGTAACTAATTAACTTCATATATTACTTATTTTTTTGTATTATTTGAAGATGTCAAAACCGGTCGATAAATAGAAAGCCATATACCCATTTTAAGTAAATTAATCCTTTACATCTATATTTATATTATAACGGTATCGTTTATATTTCTGATTATATATTTGAATTTATAATATTCCCCGACATAAATGTCATGTTTGGCAGTGTTGGACCTTCATTCGTATTGAGTGGATATAA